>OVBA01000990.1:0-51268 GCA_900406435.1 Lepidium aucheri | reverse complement strand
AACAAGGTTATAAACTTTTGTCTTCATTTTTCAAAACTACATTATTACAAATATACGATAACCTTTTGAAAGTTCATCGTCGTGTAAATGCTATCTTAATCCCATTAATCCATTGGTTTTCAAAGACTTAATGGATTCATATGTTAAAGTCATCTGTCCTTCAGTTCACCAACCAATATATGGTGACGTTGAAATTTCCAAGGCTTGCAAGATTTGCATATTTGATTTTGAAGTCTGATCGACACTAGACAGAAGCTACTTATTCGAAGAGAATTTTTGGTAAATATGTATTTTTCGGTTTCTTTTTATTATCATCATATCTATTATAATAAAAGAACATTTATTATAGACATTATATTTCGTGCTTATATATTTCCATTATTTAAATTTTATTTTTTTGTTATTGAGATATTAATTATATATATTAACTTAATGAATTTTGTGTTTATGATTTATTAAATTCTCTTATTATTTGTATAATATATATAAACCATATATTAGTTAAAATATATCACACATAATTGAAACATATATAAAATATATATTCGAAGTTCACAACAAATATTAATTATAAGTGTATATATAATTAACCAAAGGGCAAAAATATGTTATTTATAACCTAAGAACTGTTAACTATGCAAACTACATATTAATGTGTAAAAAATCGCATACCTAAAATGAACGACGATTATTTATTAACATTAATATATATTAAAAGTAAAAAATAATATTCAAGTAATAATTATATATAATTTAAGACAAATATAACGTGCAAAGTAAACATTCCAACACATAAAAAATATAAGAGAAATATACATTATATGAATCCATCCATTAAATCAAAACCAATTTATATATTAAGACTCATATAAAAAATACGAATTACAATTAAATTTAAATAACGATATACAACAAAAATTTTACGAAAATATAATCTTGTGCAACCGCACGGGACATCATCTAGTTTTATAAAAAAATCTAAAAAGTAATTTACTATACTATATTTTTAATATTCGGAAACCTTGGATAAATACTTTATCTTTTTTATTCTTTTGGCACGGTTCTATCTCCACATTCCAGAAGAAAAAAGTAGATTTAAAACTCCCCAAATAATTTCCGTTTCTGACGTTTTTTCCAAGAAGGATATTAACTCGGAAACTATCCTGTCCAAATAAGGATGGAAATGAATTTTAGTGGTTGAGTCAACTTTGGACCCAAAGAGTCGGGAAGCTTCGTTAATGGGTCAAGGCCCAAGTACTAAGTTGCAGCAGCTCACCGGGGAGGTTTATGTTAAGCATTATAGACAATAATAATTTAGCGTTTTTCGGTTCTAGGAGACATTATCGGATCGAATTTAGACAATTATCGGATCGCGTTTAGACCGAGTAAGTCAGAAATTGATAATAAATGAAAGCAACATGGAAAAAACCAAGCTTATTGGTGACGCATTCATGTGTAATGTATTAAAATAACTTTGTGTTCCCAATGTGATGCCTTTTTGGGATGTATCACCATGTCCACAAGTTACCACATTGGCCGACTTCAACCTTCATCTCTAGTAGTAGTTCTTAATCTAATGCTAATTAGTGTCGTCTCGTGTCAGTTAAGTAGAAAGCCATAATTTAAATTCATAGATTTATGATATTAAAATATATGTTAAACCAGAAATTGCTTCGTCTACCAATTTTCTTTTCCAACGTAGCTATAGTCCAGGCAATTTGGCATAACAATGAATGAGTTTCTTATACTTCAATTGAGATAAAGATACATAATTTATAGAGTCTACTACAAGAAAACAAGGTCGAAAATGATGTGGTCGTGGGTTTTGGTCAGAGAATACCGACGATAAGCAACGAAATAAATCATCAAAAACTTCATTGGTTTTCATCGGTTTAACCTGTCGAGAACCATGAGTTTGGAGTCGTTGGTTGGCGTCGGTCATCTCATTGATTTTTGTGGGTGTAACAGTGGTCGGTTTTCGTGGATAAAATAAACAAACGAAAACCCACCACATATATAAATTTAATTAAATAAATAAATAAATAAATAAGTGGTCGGTTTTAGTGGGTTAACCGACCACTTATTTATTTTTATTTTTTAATTAGTTTTAATAAATATGGTCGGTTTTTGTTGGTTTGCTTTACCCACAAAAACAGACCACTTATTTATTTATTTATTTAAATTAATTAATTTTAATAAATGTGGTCGGTTTTTATTGGTTTTCTTTACCCACAAAAACCGACCACTTATTTATTTACTTATTTTAATTAATTTTAATAAATGTGGTGGGTTTTTGTTGGTTTGCTCTACTCACGAAAACCGACGACTAGTTTATTTAATTTTTTTAATTAATTTTAATAAATGTGATGAGTTTTCGCTGGTTTGCTTTACCCACGAAAACTGACCACATTTGTAAACAACGAACCAACCACAATGAATAAAAAAACAAAAAAAAATTAAGTGTTTTCAAATATTAATATATAAGATTTCCAAAATAACATTTTTTGTTATAAAATATATATTACAAAATTTATGTCTGAATCCTAAAGTCTAGGGTCCTGAGTCTCGCTATCCGATTGGAAGAATAGTGGAGTATCCATCAACCGAAGTAGCTTCGCCATCTGAGCTTCGGTCCTCGCATGCCGAGCTTCGTTGTCGTCCTGATAGGCTTGAAATTCTACCTGACTTGCCTGTAGAGCTGCACGAAGATTCTCCAGCTCTTGATGCTCTCACTCACTCATTCCAAGTCCTTGACTCAAGCTAACATGTTCCGGCACACCATCGGCATTGACCAATTTCCCAAGTCCAAAACGTTGTCCCTTGGTAATAGGAGTTTCCTACACATAAAAGTTAATTGTATCGTTATAAATGAAAATGTAATGTGGAAAATAAATTAAATGATAAAATAAATACCTCGAGAACGATGTTGTTGATGTCATCCCGTGATAGGTTTATTTGACCGCCTTCTTCCATCCTATGCTCCACAGTCTCTACAATCTGCTTCATCTTCGGATTCTGGATTGCGCCCGTCTTTTTGTTGGTATGACAGTCCTTCATAAGACGTAGGCAGTCCGGTGCACACCCCTCCTTAATAGTCTAAAAACACCAAATATAGTAATGTATAAAATAAAATAAATAATTATATTTACAATTTTTACTTACAATTTGATCCTCGACAAGCTCAAATGTGTTGGAACCCGCATTGTGCGCTTCCTCAACGTCCTTACCACCCTTGCTGTCAATCTTGTTCAGCTCCGACTGCTTCATAGTCCCCGACAGACTCCAGTATCGTACGAACTCTGGGTATAAACCCCGCGGGCAACCTGAGTGTGGCACCTCTGGATCTTTCTCCCATGCGACCTTCCATGCGTAAACGTGGTTGCAGTAGGATTCTTTACACTGAGCCTCGAACTTGTCACGAACAAGAGGTGTGTGCTCGATGTCCCAATGAAAATGTTGCTGCAAATGTAAATAATTATTTAATTAAATTTAAATGTAAAAATAAGAATTTACCGCGAAATTACAGAACCACTCCTCTCGTAGTTGCAACGGGAACATGCTGAATGTCGGATAAGCTCCATCTAGCTTCTGATGTATCAACGTATCCACCAATTTGACTATTTTTTTGTTGACCCGAAATCTAACATTTTGAAAAATTAGTAATACCAAAAACTTGTAATGTAATCAAACAAGAAAGTATAATAGTTACCATGTTGATTTTTCGATCATCCTTCTAGGATCAAGAAATGGGAGATGATCTCGATTCGAACTTCTCAGTATCGAGTCAATAGTCAAATGTGTAGGCTGAGAACCACTCGTCTCTGGTCGTGGCTGTGGATATAGCTGTGGATGTGGATGTGGATGTGGCTGTGGATGTGGCTGTGAATCCGACATATGTGGTGGACTCCGCTGCAGACTCGGCGTGACATCTGAATCGTGGCCCCATGATGATCCACCACCCGATGATCCAACACCTACGAATCGAGAAAGTGATGATGTCTGACGTGCCTGATCGAACTTGCCGTACGAGAATCTTCAAAAAAAAATCAAAAATTATATTTTATACAATAAATACACAAATATTATATACAAATTTTGCATACAAAATTCCAATTTATATAATAAATATATACATATACTTACATTATATTGATAAAATTATGTACAATATTAATATACAAAATTTCAATTTCTATAAAAATAAAAATGAAATATACAAAATTTTAATTTATATATAGTAAATATATAAATATACTTACATTATATACATAAAGTTATGTACAAAATAAAAATGTATATAAATATACAAATTAATTATACAAAATTTCTATTTATATAATACATATATAGATATACTTACATTAAATACATATAATTATGTATTTATATATTAAAAATATTTCCATCTTATATCAATCTTTTAAAAAATTACAAAATAAAATCTAAATTATATATTATTTTTTTCTTAATGACAAAATTATATGAAAAAATATATTTAATTTTGCTAAATACAAAATTAAATATATATATATATATAATATCATTTTTTGTTTAAAACAAATTAAACTATATCTAATATATCAATATTTGAAAAAAAAGAATATACGTTTTTAACCAAAAAAAAAAACAAGTTGTGTTCTCCGTTGAAGAAGAACAACATCAATCACAAACCCAAAGTTTTTGTTTTCAACATCAAGTGAATCAACGAAATTTAAGGAGAATTAACCCAATTACAACAACATTCAACAAGTTATTAAGAGATTTAAGCCTAATTTGTTCAATTTTCAACCAACATTATGTTTGTTAAATTTCAATAGATTTGTAAAAAAACTTGTTGAAATCAGACAAAAGCACACTAAATATAGCTTAATCCACCAATTATCAACATAAATATGATGGATTCGAAGTCTAACTATGCCATTTTCAAAGGAATTTTCATGGGAATTGAAAACTTGTAAAAATGAGGTTTTGGAAAAGAGTTTACAAACTTACATAATATGAGGATAGGACATGAATCCGGGAGTTAGAGTTGAATCGGCAGCGAGAACAACTTGCCTAGGTGTTGAAGCGGCCAAAATTTTGGAGAGAAAATAGTGGTTTTCGAGTAGGAGAAGAAGAGAAGGAGAAGAAGAATTGATATTTATGTAATTTCCGATGGGTTTCCGTGGGTTTTGGTCGGATAATGCTCCAAAAAATGAGGCCAAAAATTTTGGGTGGATTTTTTCCCTCATCTTTCCGTTGGGTTTTGTTAGTTTTGGTCGGGCCAAATCCGACCGAAACCCATGATAATTGTCCATTTTAATTTTTTTAATCTTCAAACATATTTGAAATCTAAGAAAATAAACAGATTGATCCTGAAAAATTATTTTTTTACATTGTTATTTCGCATGAACCATAATACTATGTACATAACTGACTACTCTGCTTCACCATCAAACTCATTCTGCTCCAAATTGGAACTATCTTTAGATTCTTCTCCAAACTCCAAACCTTCGTTGTCTGAATCATCGTGAGTCGTCCCGAATGTTTGGGATGTCATATCGACACAAAGTTCAATCCCAAGAGAAATTTCTAGTGTGCCCAATGTCCCAGGTGAATGCTATTGCATTGCGTCTTGGTCAGAATCTCCATGTAGTCTTCCTCTTGGGGTTATTGATTTCACAGTAATCCACCCATCAGACCGGTGGGACACGCGGGGATATGATAGGTAACATACTTGATCAGCTTGTGACCCAAGTATGAACGGGTTGTATTTTTCCAATTTTCGTCTCGAGTTGACGGATGTGACACCAAATTCATCAACTCGCAAACCAAGTCCCATAACAGGGTTGTACCAGTCACAGTAGAAGACAATGCACTTTAGGTCAAGCAACCCAGGAAAGTGAATCTCTAATATCTCTCGTAAAACACCGTAGTAGACAGTATCGCGTAGTAGACAATATCGATTGAGGTAGAAGAAATTCCATAGTCGTTTGTAAGTCCTTTTGTTCCTTCTCTGAGGATCTTGAATGTGTAACCCCACGTGCAATACATGGGATACGACTTAGCAACTGAAATAGGACCTGACACAAAATCTTCCATCCAGGTCGGAAATGCTTGTCCAACTGTTGTCGCCTTCTTGACCTGTATATTATTTCCCTATTAATTTAGGGTCAGAAGCCATTGTAAGCATATTATTACTATATTTATAGTGTAATAATTTACATAAAATTTTAACCAGTCAGTGAACTCCTCTTCCTTTGTATTTTGTAGTTGTTCCTCAGAGTAATGGGGGAATGCTGTTCGAATTTGAGCCATGTATAAGTTGCACTGACAATACCATATATATGTTACAATAGAGAATTTCAACTTCATACTGAAAATTAACTAAATTATAATTTTCACCTCTCAAGTTCCCTTATCTCCGTGCAATTAGTAGCAATGTACATGTGCACATGTCTTATCTAGACATTGGTAAGTTTTCTGCGTATTGCTTTTCCACTAAGTCGATCTATTTGTGAAAATGTATCTGGCACATATGCCTCATAAGTAGGTCGTTCCCCTCCGTCATCGTTTCGTGTTGGGCGCTGACTCTTAGTGTGGACATTTGCTGGAAAGTATAAGGAAGCAAAGTTTGCAGTTTCTTCATTGATACATTGGACAACAATCGACCCCTCGACATGGCTTAGGTTTTTAACTTTCTTCTTCAACTTGAACATATATCTCTCAAAAGGATTCATCCACCCATATTAAACTGGGCCCCCAAGTTCTGTTACTCATACTACATTGTTGTTTTATAGTTTAGAGTAGTTTGGAAACCCAGAGAAAATAAAGCAGGTTAACATGAAGGTGTACCAGCTTCCCGAGGGAGATGAATTGGAAAGTGTTCCATGACGTCAAAAAAGATGGAGGAAATATTTCTCCAAATTGCATAAGATTATTGGAATCTTATCATTCAAATTCGTGATCCCTTCTGTTTTAAGAGTGCGTGAACATAGATCCCGGAAAAATGCACCCAGACCAGAACTAGCTAATGCATCGACACAACTTTCCGATAAATTATAGTCCGTCTTGATATTCACATTTCAGCTATTATGGACAATGGTGAGACCTCATCTTTGCAACCACTCCACAAAGGCTTCTTTGCTGCATCTAGCATACTAAAGAAATTACGCGCATCTAAATTTGGTTCTTCACCTCTATTCATACCCTCACTAAATATTGGAACTTCTTCCCTATATGCGTCATTAACCATTTGGAATGTACTACCAATGTTTTCCATTGGGACTGTCTGTTCTCCACCAAAGCCACCTTCTCCGGTATTCACACGAATAATATCTACTTCTTCATCTACACAGTTACCTAATTCCTCTCCTATACTAATATTACCAGATCCGCTATAACTACTAAAGTTAACATTCAAGTAATTTTCTCTATGTAAATACCAGATTTTGTAAGTAGGAAACATACCTCTCCGGTAAAGATGACTCCAAACAGTTTTCACAGGAATGTATTTCAAATTCTCGCATTTTGTACACGGGCAATACATTTTTCCTGTTTCCAGTGGTAAGCTCTGATACGCTGCAAATTTCATGAAACTTTTCAACCCGGTAGTATAATCCTTGGCCAATAACCCTGTGGCTTCATCGATATGTGGTCCATCCATCCAATCTCAAAAATTAGGGTCTAACACTGTTTAGTCTGAGAAATATAATGAAGAGTATGAATGGGGGAAATTTTTTTCGTTTTGGTTTATAGAGGAATTTTCCGACAGGAACCCACCGCAAACGGTTATAACAGTGACGTTTTCATGAAAAACATGTTCTTCCAGTTTATTGGATAACATCTCGTTGGTTTTCGTCGCGAAAATAACCGACGCAAACCAACGATCTTATCTGATTAATACAAAAAATATATTAATAATTTGTCGTTGTTTTTCATCGGTTTTCTTTCCCATGAAAACCGACCGAGTTTTTAAAATTTTAAAATAAATAATAATAATAATTTTAGGTTGGTTTTCATTGGATTGGAAACCGACAAAAACCAACGCAAAATTATTATAATAATTTCTCGTTTGTTTTCGCCGGTTGTATTTTCTATGAAAACCAACCGAATTTTTAATTTTTTTATAGAATTTTTTTAATAATTCTTGGTTGGTTTTTGTTGGATTATTAAAACCAACGATAAATTATTATTATTATTTTTTAATAATTAAATTAATTATTAATTTTGTATCCGTTAGATAGAGATGGTCTAACATCAGACGGCCAGTAGAGAGTCAATGCTACGTGGTTCAATAAAGTTTCCGATGTTGACATGATTTGACTACACATACGAATGGTTAGATGGAGTTCTCAGTAAATCGACGACTAGGGTTTACTGCCAATCCTCTTTATAAGAACTAGGGTAGTTGGTTAAAAGACACAAAAAAATGTCTTCTCTTCTATTTGACATCGACTCAGACATAGTTCGCCGTGTAGGGAAAGGAGGATTTTGTGACCTCAGACCTTTTATTGCAGCTGGTCCTGAACTCAAGTCGATCGTTTACTCCTCAGAAGTTTTGGCAGAAGTCGATATCGAAGAGTACATCTTTGTTCCACAACTTGGTGCGCCTGATTCTCCATACCGTCCATTTCTGGATCGTTGCCGTCTCGCAGGCCATCTCACTGCACAATACGTTACTGGCCTAAGAATACTTTCCACGACTGTACCTGACCAACTAGGTATTTCCATGTTACTAAATGCTACTCCACATATCTTGTATGCTCGTTTTGCTTCTGCTGCATTTTTGTGTCTATGTGGCAACAAAGATGTTGGAAAAACAGTTTTTGACTCATTCCTGCAACTTGTCCTGGATATTGAAGAAGCTAGTTACATTGGTTATCAAGTTTGTGACCAGATTGCAGCTATGAGTACACCTGGCAGACAATTATTCCGAGGCAGATTTATGTAGGGAACTCTAGCAGACATTCCTTACTGTCAAATGAATCACCCCACACTTCGCATTGTTTGTAAACATTGCTTTGCTCTGTCATTTTGCTGGCATATAGCAGATATGTGTTAATCTAATAGCCCAGAAATTGAGTAGCAGCTTACGAGTAGCTGACTTCCCTATCTAATTATGCCTTGTATTCCATATTTCTGTTTTCTCTCATGCTTTCAGTTTCTTCCTTATGTTCTACCTACTATATTATGTTGTACTATGTACCTGTAAGCACTTTCGGGTTGGTCCCTATTATAATATGATTACTAAATTTCTATTAAGTCATCCATGTTATTTTTTTTTCTGATAACAAGTCTTAATGCATTAATATTTATGTTGAAAAAGTAACATGGTTTATAACTACCAAACAAATACTTCAATTAATAATTTAAATATTTTTTGTATAAATATTTAAATATAGTATATTAATTTAAAATAAATATAAATAAATTAACAAGTCGTTGGTTGTGGTCGAAAATACACCTACCAAAACCGACCACTTTTATAACTCTCGTTGGTTTTGGTAGGTATAAAATCATACCAAAACCAACGAGTCTTATTCTTATTTTTTTAAAAAAATAAACTAGTGGTCGGTGTTGGTAGGTAATACTACCTACCAAAACCGACCACTTTAATAACTCTCGTCGGTTTTGGTAGTATAAAATCCTACCAAAACCAACGAGATTTTTTTTATCAAAATAAATTAGTGGTCGGTTTTTGTAGGTATAAAATCCTACTTTTATAACTTTCATCGGTTTTGGTATGTATAAAATCTTACCAAAACCAACGAATTTTATTATTATTTAAAAAAAAAATTAATTAGTGGTCGGTTTTGGTAGGTAATATGACCAACCAAAACCAACGAGAAATTAACTATTTTTAAAAAAATTTTAAACAAAAAATTGTGCTCGGATTTGGTCGGGATTTTGTATTTCGGTCAGTTTTGGTGGGTCTTGTTTCCAACTACCACCGACGAGTCTTAATTTAAATTTTTTTAAAAAAAAATTTAATTTCTTGTTGGTTTTGGTCGGTATTGATTCCTACCAAAACCAACGAGAAATTATTTTTTAAAAAAAATTAAAACGGAAAATTGTGGTTGGTGTTGGTTGGGATTTTATATTTTGGTCGGGTATTGTGGGAATCAAGGCCCACCAAAACCGACCGAAATATAAGATACCGACCAAAACCGATGACTAAATATACCGGTTGGTCTTCGTCGGTTGTTGGAGTTACGGTAACCGACCAATACATAATTTCCCACTAGAATCCATCGTTACCTTAAGAATCATGGGTTGTCGTCGGGTTTTCTTAACCAACAAAAACCCACAATATTTTTTCCATAGGAAAATGTCTTGTTTTCTTGTAGTGGTCTTTTGTCAACAAATGAATTAAATTGAGAATCTTCAATCTATTACTCATATATTAAACTCCAATTAATATTATATAATGCTATACGATTATCTAAAGTCAAATTGTAGTGAAAAAAACTGCAAGATAAACATTTAACTACTTGACCAACTGTAATATGAATATCAAACATTATAAACTTCATACATTTGTCTTTCTTTTTTATCTAAAATAGTTCAGGCGAATCCGACTAACTTTCCGTATATAAAAACTAGTTAGACACTTAGATATTATTTCAAGCAGCAAGATTTAAAATAATCGAGATCTCCATCATATCTTGCATCAACCAAACAAGTATAAAGTCGTCTAACCTAAAGACAATGCTCTAAGTTACGAGCAAGAATTGAAAATCTGAGCATCTGTAAATTTATGTTATGAGACCTACATTGTTATCCATCTACCCGACCACCGTTGCTACTTTATAAATACCTTTTAATTATTTTCTTTCCCGAAAATACGTGAATCTAAGACCTCTCAAATATTTTGCACAACAGTAACTAATGCATCTTTTTCTGTTAAAATCTACATACCTTTTCTTGCAATTGCATGAAGTACGGCGCAAAAGATCATTTGCACCTTTATGAACATGAAGCCTGCATGGGGATTCACAATATGAACTTACTTCATCACTTTCCTTTAATTACTTCTCCAGTCCACACTCACTTAGTCACTTGTATATATAGTTAAGATAAACCTTTGATCTCAAACTCTCTCTTGATATATAAACAAAACTTGAGTTTATTACATTTTCTAAACAATGAAGCAGAAAAATATTTTGCTTCTAGGGTTCTTATTGGCTTATTGTTTCAGCTTTGTTTTTGTGACAAATGCAGAGGACCCTTATCTTTATTTTACTTGGACTATTACTTATGGAACTAGATCTCCTTTAGGTGTTCCTCAACAGGTTATACATTGTTTTGTCTAGTTTATTTTTGTAACTATTACTTATTATAATGTAATGTTTTTGATAATTTTGTAGGTTATTCTTATCAATGGTCAGTTTCCTGGTCCTCCGATTGAAGGTACAACAAATAATAACATTGTTGTTAATGTCATCAACAGGCTTGATGAACCTTTCCTCATCACATGGTACGTACATTCATACATATTTTTTAACAAGTGCAACTAACTTATCTGAGCTAGCTAAAAATAACCTATAGTATAAATGTTTTATTTTCCGTCAGTATAAATGTTTTTTCTTAACGCATATTTTGGGGCATATTATTATTCTTATTATTTAATCCATAAAAATTGCGCTAGAATGATGCTGATTTAAGAAATCGAGAGGGTAGTGCCATTATATATGGTATTGAATTCGTAGTACGAAATTAGAAAAAGAAGAGAATATAGTGGAGAACTAAAAAGATACAAAAATTTAAAAAGAGTAAAACCAAATTTTTTAAAAATATATGAATAGTTATAAATCTGTGCAGTGGAAAAATAATAATTATAAATTTGTTTTCACTAAGTTTAGATTACAATATAATTTCTTCTCAAATTAAAAACCAGAATAATTATTAGTATTAATTTATTAGTATTAGTGTGTATATATAGTCCATTGGTTTAGCAAGTAAAACTAGAACTTGATGCTTCACATATATATATAGGAACGGAATTAAACAGAGAAGAATGTCGTGGCAAGACGGAGTTTTGGGAACAAATTGTCCGATCCAACCAAACTCGAATTGGACTTACCAGTTTCAACTTAAGGACCAAATCGGTACCTATGCATACTTTGCTTCAACATCAATGCACAGAGCAAGCGGTGCTTTTGGTGCACTCAACATTTACCAGAGGTCAGTCATCTTCGTTCCTTACCATAAACCAGACGGTGATTTCACTCTCCTCATCAGTGATTGGTACAAAATGGGCCATAAGGTACCAAAGTAAACCCTAATACACTAGTAACTTTTGTCCCACGTAACCTTATTAGTTTTAGGGCTTGGCTGAGAAATTTTGACATTTTTGCTTCTTGTTGTTGGTTTTGATAGGAAATGCGTAAGAGGCTCGATTCAGGTCGTGATCTTCCTCTTCCGGATGGCCTTCTCATTAATGGTGTTTCTGAAGGCTTAGTCTTTATGGGTCAACATGGTAATATACTAATTAAGATCGAGATCCTGCCTTAATTTCTCAATCCTCAAGTCTTTGATATATTCTCTACAGTCACATTCTAGTCACGAAAAAACTTGTTACTAAGTCAAATTTGAGCTATTGTTGTGACTATACGAACGTAGCTAAATAGCAACAAACTCAATTTGTGGCTGTTTCAGAATTTTTGTGCTTATTTGGAAATTTAGAGTGTTTTTTCGTAACTACGACTTAGCTATAACATATTTCGTAGCAAGATCGAGTAGATTATTCAGCTTGATTTTTTCCTGGCTATAAACATGTTACTTTCCATGTGTATAGGTAAGATATATAGATTTCGGATATCGAATGTTGGGATATCGACAACGATTAACTTTAGGATACAAGGACACATGATGACCCTCGTCGAAGTAGAAGGTTGTCACACTCTGCAAGAGGTCTACGAGTCACTTGATATACACGTTGGTCAGTCTGTGACCGTGTTGGTCACATTGAAGGCTCCAGTGAAGGACTACTTCATCGTGGCTTCAACTCGGTTCACTAAACCGGTATTGACCACGTCAGGAGTCCTCAAATACGAAGGCTCCAAAATTAGACCATCTCATCCCCTTCCCATTGGTCCTACTTACCATATCCATTGGTCCATGAAGCAAGCAAGGACCATGAGGTAATTAATACTCTTTGATCTAAGCTTGGAAATTTGAGTATTCAGATCCGATCAGGTTAGGTCTTTCTAATCAGCTATTTAAGACACATTCTGGTATTTTAAAATTTTGGTTCGAAATTTGTTTGTTAAATTTGGCTTAAGGTAGAGTTCAGTTCTTAAAAAACTTTTCAAGTATTTTTATTTAATTTTATAATGTAGATATATATATATATATATTCTCAAAAAATTCATAGATTAAATACTTATTTTTAAGTATATACATATATAATATTGTATTTCGGATATCTATTCGGTTCTCGGTCTAGTATAGATACTCACACACTTCTGTTGGGATATTTTGTTGAGTTAGTTTGGTTTGGTTTCTCTTACTTTTGGGGTTTCGGATACTAGTTTGATCCCACAAAACCAAACTAAGAAATTTTACTTCAAAAACTAATTTGAAAGAGTTAAATCTAGGTTAAATTTGACGGCCAATGCAGCAAGGCCAAACCCACAAGGATCATTTCACTATGGTACGATACCGATAACTCGAACTTGGGTTTTAGCCAACGGAAAAACAATAATCAACCAGAAACTACGGTACACAGTGAACCGTGTGTCGTACGTTAACCCAACAACACCACTAAAATTAGCCGACTGGTTTAACATTCCCGGGGTTTTCAATCTCAAGACCATTCAGAACATTCCAACTCCTGGACCATCGGTTCTCGGAACTTCGGTCTTCGATGTAGCTCTTCATGACTTTGTTGAGATCGTATTCCAGAACAATGAGAGATCAATGCAGTCTTGGCACTTCGATGGCACTAGCGCATATGTTGTTGGGTAATAATTGAGCCCTAATGTTGATTATATTTATGATCAATTGGATCATAAATACTTTGTTAGGTTCATTAATAATTTTTTTGACATATATTCAGATACGGACCAGGCACATGGAACACTGCCAAGAGGAGAAGGTATAACTTGGTTGATGCAGTTTCAAGGCACACTTTTCAGGTAAAATATAGAAAATAACATTGATAAATTTATCTTATTTAGCTCTCTTTTTTTGCTGGTTTGCCCAACTAAAGCCCAAAAAATCCAACCTAAAATATCTCACTATTTTTTTTGTGAGGCTGATATAAAGCTTAATAAAAAATTCTTAAAAAAGATTTATGAAACTTGTCCCCATGATCTTTAAATAATTTCAGGTTTTTTATTTAGATGTAGTCAAAATGAATTTTGATAATATTAAATAATAATCAATGATAATGTATTTTATTTCGAGTTGTTGGTACAAAACCGAATTAAAAATTGGTTTAGACCAGAATTTTCTTGTAATTCAAATTTATTTGATAATAGTTTATCTCAAAAGTTAACAAAGTAGGAATATTTTTTCACTTTTAGATTTGAGTTTCATTACCTCTTTTGAACGTTGACAAGATGTTTTTTTTAAAGAAGAAAAACTTAAACGTAAAACAACAAAACAAAACAAAAGCGTCTAATTAACCAGCTTTCATATCTATGAGACTAATTGAGTTTGCCTTAATCAAGTACAGAAAAAAACAAGCAAAACAGTCTTAATCATTAAAAATATATGAGTCCATTTGTTTTGCTAGTTCAAGCTTCAAACAATTTTTTTTTATAATTAGCTTCACCGATACTAACCAAGCATTGGTTTAGAACAAAACCATTTTTAACATAACCTAAACCAAATTTTAGATCGACCAAATCTTAAATAGACAATGTTTATCCTAACCCACTCAAATTCTATTGTCTATTTGATATTTAGCTGGGTTTAGGTTTGATTAATTAATTGTTTAAGATCGTAATTAATTGTTGGTTTACAACAAAACCATTAATTATCTATCAATTTGTATAATTGGACAGATTTCGTATATTATATGTGGAATTCGATAGGCATTGTCTAATTATAGTGTAATTAGACCTTGAATGTATATTTTAGAGAAAACTAGAAAGAGGGTCTAAATATAAGCTTGATCTATTGTTATATCGAAACTTTAGGGTGGAAATAGATCATCGACCCAACAATTTCACATGGAATTTATTTGCAACTAGTTTATATATATGTTGAATAATTCTATATGTTTTTGTATAGGTGTATCCAGTGTCGTGGACGAGTATATTGGTATCACTGGACAATAAGGGAATGTGGAATTTGAGATCACAAATATGGTCAAGAAGATACTTAGGACAAGAGCTTTATGTTCGTGTTTGGAACGATGAGAAGTCTCTTTACACCGAAGCTGAGCCTCCTCTTAATGCTATCTTCTGTGGCAAAGCCAAACGTCCCCATTTGGTCTAGATTATAATTTTCTTATAATATATTTCATCTTTATTGCTTTTAACCTTTTATACATTAATATATATACATATGTGTAACGTATAAGTATTAATTAGGTCACGAGGGTGTGACTTTTTAACAAAACGCCAGCTTTCTGTTAGTTTCAGTCCGTGTTTGAAAAATGTTGGACGGTAAATAGTCGTCGCGATTTAGTAACTGGTAAAAAAATCGTGGGTTTGATAAAATACTCATTCCTGTCTTGCTAAAATACGCTAAAAAGGGTTCCTGTCTTGAAAATTTTGAAATTTTTTTGTAAAAGAAGTGAAAGTAATTTTGACACATTTGAATTTTGTTTAATAAATATTTCTCCGTTTCAAAATAAATGATGTTTTAGTTATATTTTTTTCTCCAAATATATGATGTTTTATGTTTTTCAAGACAAAAATTTCACTTATTTTTCTCATTTAACTCTATTACTTATTTATATTAACTAAAAAATTAATTACAATATAAAGATAGTTTAAGTAACTTTACAAGTTTTCTTAATTATCGTACCTCTATCTTAACATCATCTATTACGAGATGGTGGAAGTATATTTTATTTAAGTAAGGATTTCAATCTGTAAATATGACATTTTGAGACAACACTTATTAAATAATGTTCAAGAATTATGAATGATGTCTTACATAATTTAATTAAACTTTCAAAAAACATTTAGTAAATTTAATACTTTTCCAAAACTTTTATTATTATATGTACAGAGTAAATAATGTGGACGTTTCGAGTTGTCGTAAAGGCACGCTTCATTATTAGTAAGTTTTTTTTGTCTATCAATAGGATTAATAAAATCTGATCAATAGCCCAAAACTTTATTTCTAAAATTATATGTTAATCTTTTACATGTAACCAATAGAAGTTGTTAAAATCTTTTACAAAAAAAACAAAAAGAAGTTGAATCCCTAATAATATACTCATTAACTGGATTATCTAAACTATTTGATTGAAAATAACTCGGCCATTATCATTGAAGTTTTAATCTTAGTGATATGTATATTGATCATTATGGATTTTTTGGTTTTGTCAAACCATCATGGTATATATAGCTATGAATCTTATACCAATTCTCTTTCTTTAGCGGCCAATACTTTTTTTGGAGTTTTCTCTTTTGATCATTTTTTCCATTTTTGGAATATAGTCTATGACATATTTGTGGCCTATATGAGGTGACTTATACATCATGCACTGAGAATTTAACGAATAGGTTGAATCCAAAATTAAATCCAATAGTTTTATTTATATGGCTGTCAATAGTCCTATTTGTCATAGGATAGTTTATATCTTCCTTTCTCTTCTATGTAATAATATTAAACGCTAAATATTAATCTGAATTTCATAATGTAAAAGTTTGGAAGCAACATACGCACAAGAAGCATAACTTTACAATTTTAGTATGTTTTTAGTCTCATCAATCTACGATTACTTTAGGCAAAATAAAATTAGAAATAATTAGCAAAAAGCAGCATATATTCTAGATTTATAAATAATTTTTTAACTAAAGTTTGATAATGTAACGTCGGTTATCAACGAGAATTGTATAAAAAAAATTTTGCACATTTTAATTCATAATACTAATTTTCACATAATTTATTTAAATTGCTTTTTGCAAATAGTAGTTACTTTATAATATTTTTATGAATAAAATCCTATATTATATATAAATATATATATATATATATGTAACGTAAGTATCAATAAGGTCACGAGGGTGGGACGTTTTGACAAAACGACAGCTTTCTGTTAGTTTCAGTGATGTGTTTAAAATCACGAGCCTTCGTATTGGTAAAGTATCAATATGAAAAAGAGGAACTTTATTTTTGTCTATTCTTATTTGGAAACAAAATCGATGACGACTTTGTTAACAAGAATTAGCTCAACGTGGGCTCCATTTTATGGCATTGAAATATCAAAGCGTGATTTTTTTAATCCCTCGTGTCAATAACCATGATTGAATCCTCGCTTGTTGAATTTGATGTTCTGTCACATATAGAAACTTTATATAACACTAGATATGTTTTGTTTTGCAGTTAAATGTTATTTTAGAAGCAAGCTGCATTTAGTATAGTGGCAGACGGTAAGTTTATTATAGGTAGACGCATTTGTATATTCAAGAATCGAGTTTCACTGAATGTATTATGCAGAAATTTGGTTAATGGGTCAGTCAGTTATAACCTAATGTTGACAAAAAAAAAATTTATATGAGAAAAAAAATTAACCTAATTCATATGTATATAACATGAAAGTTGCGCAAAAGTTTGCTTAAACACAAATTTTATTCTGCATAATATTCCTCGGTGTTTGAATAATAAAATAGATACTCTGACCCGTTGTGCGAGAAAGACAGATCATGATCATCCATTTGTATACTTTTATCTATGAAAATGGATTTATCATATTAATATTTATTTTGGCTGACAAATAAAATACAAATTTTGTTCTTAAACATCCAATATATGAAAAATAAATTAGAGATAGAATTCACGAGAGATAGCTCAGAATTATTAAAAATAGTGTCTATGCTAGAGGAATTATCTGCTTTAGACTCATCTGAATGAAATTTTCAAAAATAGAATGACATACTTATCTGAATTATTATTTTTCAAGATTATATCCTTGTTTAGATCTTTTTATTTCAATTTGATATCGTACATTTTAACAAAATTAAAAAGTATTTAAATAGAATTGTAAATCAAAATGATGAACCAATCAAAACAAAATTCAATACGTGGCATAGTCTATGTACAAATTGTACTTGTATAGTTTGCCTATTAAGCTAATCAAGTGTTTTGTTTAAATAGAATAATGTCATTACAAAATTGGGGCGTTAAGTTTTTTTATGGATGATTTTGTTTGTTAATATTAGGTTATAATTGACTGGTTCATTAACTAAGTTTCTGCATAATATAGATGACATAACTCGATTATAAGACATGCAAGTACATCTGTATTTAGTGGATTTACCACCTAATACTAAATTAAACACCACTTGAATGAAAGACTTCTGATAGACAAAAAATAATATTACGGACAAGTACTAAAATGGTACTTACAAAAAGTGTTAGAAAGTGATCCTTTCTCATAAATGTTTCGTATTTTGATTGTGTATATTTGTTCGTTTTCCCAAACTTTAAATAAAATATTTTTTTTATTGAAGAAAATATACTTCTACAATGTTATTCATAAATGTTTCTATAGTTACCATATTATAAAACTTTACAAAATGAAATTTCAAAGTAATCGTGCGGTAAAGTTTATAAGTTTTGACTAAAAGATATTCTCAATCTATTTATAAAAGATATAATTGAGATTTTAAAAACATAAGATATGAGGTTGATGTTAAATAATATGTTACATAAGATTTTATATAATATGTTACAAAAAGTTTGGGGTTTCTGGGACGTTGACAAGTATTTAATATAAATATATTCGTACAAATGACAAGAATACGATCTTGTGAGTTGTGAGATAACTTTTTTTAATGTATGGTACTAAACAAAGTTTATATAAAGATTCGATAGATTTTTGAAAATGATTTCGATAAATCCATGATATAATTTTTTATATAAGATCTATCCACTAACCTTGTGAAAAGCTAGAGATAATAATAGTTTATACATAGTTAAAGTTGCATTGTTTAGATTTATGACTAAGTTTATTCATTAGTTGGAGGAAGATGGGGTTCACTGATTTAGTTAGTGGGGCCCGCCAAATTTTTTTTTAAAAAACATTTTTTTAAAAAAATTCAATTTTCGTAAAAAAAAAAAAAAAATTTGACCAATCGTGGGCCGCCACGTGTCGTGGGGCCCACGAAATAATGCATGAACTCGGTTCTTCGCAGACAACCTGCACGAGACTGGTTCTTCATTTTTGGAATATTTTATTTAATTTTTTTTTTGGAGTTTGTGCATGAACCCCCATTGAACCTTCAATGGGGGTGCTCTTAGTGACTAAAGTCAATCAGATAGGTGGGTGATAATGACAATTCAATAAAATCTTAGCATTTACAGCATTATAACATTATATATATATATATAAAAAGTCAACTAGTATAAACAAGTCTAATTATCTTTATGAAATTAAATAGGCTTATAACGAAAGAAGTGTTTGATACGAAAAACGTAGGCACAGTTTTTATATTGTAATTAATACTATTAAAATAGGAAATAAAAACAGAAAAGAAGAACGTGATTGTGAGTATTTCGAGGATAACATTTAGAATACAAAAAGAAAAAAAAAATTGACTTAAAAAGTATATAAATAGAGGTATAGGCGTATAGCATTTACGGCCTCTAAATTCTTATTGCTACTCACCTATATTTTGATAAGTGTATACATAATCAAATTAATAATATTTCTAATGAGGTGCTATATTAAAGACAAGTTAGATAGAAATACGGAGGAATTTCAAAAATGCTTTTTTTTTTTTTATTATTTCGTTTTAGATTGTGTTTTTTTTTAGAAATTGGGAAAGAAAAATAGATATGAGAGGACATCTTTTAGAAGGAATATATCAAAAAAGATATTCCTCAAAATTATATTAATATTTTTTCTCTTAAGCAAAAACCTAATATTCTCTCTATTTCATATTAGTTGTCATTCTACATTTTTATTCTTATTTCAAATTACTTATCATTATCATTTCTCAATATAACTCTTGTATAAAATTTCCAAATATAACTTTGCAATGAATATCTTTTAATACTAGTAGATGTTGTGATTAAAACTATAAATTAATATTTTTGTGAGGTTAATATGGTCAATCAATAAAATTCTTAATTTAAGTAAAACAACCTAGAATGACAAGTAAAATGAAATGGAGAAAGTAAATACCTTTTCGAATAAAATTCTGATAAGAAATGTTATCAATATGCATATTTAATTATTTCACTAAAAATAACTACCCTACCTAAATGATTTATATTAAGAAATTCATAAAATTTTAAAATTCTTTTTCAACATTAATATAATTAGTTCAATTTACATTATTTCTCAATATATATATGCTCTGTATCTGTAATGTTTTTTTGTCAAAATTTGTATAGTGGTGATGACTCTCGTACAACATTATCGTCTTTAAATTGTCGACTAACAACGTATTTTTTGCTAATTATTTCTTACAACTTAATATCTCATATAGATAAAGTATATCTTTATAATTTTTTTAATATCCAAATACTTGTTGTTTACTATTTTCTTAAAGTAAAAGTTAAAATGACAATAACTTTACTTAAAATGTTATTTTATCAAAACTTAAACTTAAATGATAATTATATTTTAATTATATAACTTTAGAATCTCTCTCTTCTAGGGCAATTTACGATCTAATTTTTTCTTTCTCGTTTTCTCTTCGCGGTGGCGTCTGCGCCTCATGGTTGTGGTTCTTCATGGATTCAGGTTTTCTTCAGTCTCGTCTAGTCTCTGGTCCTCGATTTTGTGATTTGAGGTTAGGAGATCGGGTAGTTCAAGTTAAGGGCATTTATCGATCTTCCTTTTCTCTTTTCTCGGTTCTATTTTGCGGTGGCGCCGGTGGTTTCATGGCCGTGGTTCTTCAGGGTTTTTCGGGTTGTCTTCAGTCTCTTTTCGTCTTTGGTTCTCGGATTTGTGTTCTGCGGTTTTGTTATTGGTTCTCTCTGATGTGGTGGCTTTCGTCTTCCTCTACGGTGCAGTCTATGTATTACCAGGGCTTCGGGTTTGTGTTGCTGGTTTCGTCATTGTTTTTTTGTCAGTTCACTGTGGTGTGGTATGAGAAATTTGGGTATCCATTGATTTTGGTTTTGGTCTAGAGGTTTGGTTTTTTTTCAATTTTTTGAATTTCAAATTCAAATTTAAAATTATAGATGTGGATTAATTTTCCTATCTCTTTTTTTGAGGGTTTCAGTTGGCGTCGATCTCCTCTATGACTATATATCACTGAGTTGCGGTTGTTTGGCTATTTATCTTTCGTTTTTAATCTGCTTCAACGTTTTCTTTCCTCTCTTTTCTTTGTTGTGTATCTGGTGTTTTGATCTTCTGATGGTGCAGTTGGGTCTCGATCCTTCTACTTCTCCGATTCGGGTTCCCTATTTTGATAATTCTGACCGGATCAAAGGTTTTGAAAGGACTCTTTTGGGCCGGCGTTTCAACCATGTTGAGCAGGATGTTGCCTCTTTGCTGTTGCGATTTCCAAAAATTTGGCGGATGGAGAATAGGATACAAGGTCTTGATCTAGGTTTTGGTAAGTTTCAGTTTGACTTTGATTCTGAAGAGGATCTCGAAAAGGTTTTGAAGTTGCGGTCTTTTCACTTTGACTTTTGGATGGTGACTCTTGTTAGATGGCAGCCGGTTGGTGATCTGAATTTTCCTTCTTCAATTGTGTTATGCGTTCAGATTTTGGATCTCTCGGGTCAGTATCGGACCCCTATTGCTTTTTAGGCTATTGGTGAAGCTCTTGGGTTTGTCTTAGAGATCGACATGGACTTAGGCAGTGTTAAGGTTGAGATCGATGGTCTAAAACCATTGGTTTTTGAGCGGATGGTGGAGTTCAGGAAATACGAGATTATAGACATGGACTGTAGCGTTTGTTCTAGTGTATGCCATGCTTCTTCTTGTTGTCCTCTTGTTGATGTTAAAGATGTTAGGAATGATGTGGTGTTGTTGAAATCCTCCGGTGAGGGTTCTGTTTTGAGCTATAAAGGGCTGCTTCTGTGCCGTCTAATAAGTGGCAAAGGGTGGAGAATTCTCGACAACAAGGTGGGCGACCATCTCAAGATGTTCTGGAATCTTCTCGGATGGATAATCGCTCTTTTTTATGTCGATATGCGGCTGGCTCTCGTCCTTCCAGGTATGGTGTTAGTTCTGGTTTTGCTGGTCTAAGTTCTTTCAAGGGGACGAATTCTTCCTCTGTCTTGGTGAGGCGTCCAGATGTTGTTCATGAGTCTGTTTTGGGTCCGCTGGACCATGTCCAGTATGAGTCAAAGGCTAGAGAGGATTTTGTTTCTGATTATGAGGTTGGTAACTTAGAGGCAAATTTTGAGGTTGTTGTATGTGATGATGATTCTTTAGGGTCAGAGTGGAAATCGGGTTCGGTAGCGGTTTTTGAGAAGGAAGAGGGTGAGGTGAATTCTGATGTTCAAGATGTGGATATGGAGTCTGTGTCCAAGAAAAGTGTGACAACTGTTCGGGGATTTCGTGGGACTGGGAAGAAACCTGTTGTTGGTTCGGTTTCTCTGAGAGGAGCTAGCTCACAGAAATGTTTGGTTGAAGGTTTTTTGTCTCTTAAGAGAAAGGGATCCCATGGAAAATCGAGGGCTTCTACTCCTCGTGCTAATGGTGAAGAGGGTCGTTCTCCATTAGCTTGACTTTAAATTTTTCTTTTATGAATAAGTTACTTTGTTGGAATTGTGAGAGTTTAGGTGGATCGTCTACGGTCGGTTATCATAGGAATATTGTGTCTTGTAATAAGCATGATCTCATTTTCCTGAGTGAGACTAGAAAATGTAATCGGTATTTGGAGTCTTTGGTTTCAAATTTAGTTTTTGATAATTTCTTTTCCTTTGAGCCCAATAGCTCTAGTGGCGCGTTAGTTTTGATTTTTTTGTAATCTTTCTCAGGTTTCTTTGTATTTTAAGAATAAGAATATGATTGAAATTTTGTTCTATGATGGTGGTGTTTGTTGTTTTGTTACTTTTATTTATGGTGAACTAGTTCATCATTTGCGAGAGGATGTTTGGGAGAGATTAATTCGGTTTAGTTCGTCTCGGTCTTGCCCTTGGCTTATCGCCGGGGATTTCAATGAGTTATTAGGAAATCACGAAAAATTGGGCAGCTGTCCTCGTCCATTAAGTTCGTTTATTCCTTTTAATGATATGCTCCGTATTTGTGGTCTGTCCGAGTTTCCTTGTTTAGGTAATTCTTGGTCTTGGAGGGGTATGCATCAGTCTGGTTTGGTTTGGTGCAAACTAGATAAAGCATTTGGTAACTCTGGGTGGCACAAGTTGTTTCCTACTGCGGTTACTACATATTTGGATATGATTGGTTCTTATCATAGGCCTATCTTTGTTTTTTCTCAGGGTTCTGTTAATAAGGGTGGTTCTGGTTTTGTTTTCAATAAATGGTGGTTGAGTAAACCTGGTCTGGGTGAAACTATATCTTGGGGTTGGTCTCGCTATGCTGCTCCAAGATGGTGTTCCTTTGTGTCAAAAATTGCTAACCTTCGTTAGGAACTTTCTTGGTGGAGGGCTTCTAATGTTTTGTTGGGTTGGGCAAAGATTCAGGTTTGTAAAGATGAGTTGGAGTGTCTTTTGAGCGATGATTGGAGTTCTCTCCTTGATGTGAGGCAGGCCTCTAATGCTCTGCGTATTGCTTATTCGGAGGAGGAGGTGTTTTTGATGCAAAAGAGTCGTAATCGATGGTTGAAGGAGAGTGATAAGAATTATCATTTTTCCATGCTGTGACGAAGCTTCATCATGTGAAGAATCGGATTTCAAGTTTGCAGAGTTCCTCAGGGTCCTGGGTTTTTTTGGAGCAAGGAATTGCTTCTGAAGCAGTGTCTTATTTTGAGGGTATCTTCTCTTCGCGAGGGAATATTGATTTTGGTTCTGAGTTAAATTGTATTTCCCCTAAGGCTAAACCTGAATGGAATACGATGTTGTTATCCCCTGTGTCGGAAGAGGATACACGGCGTGCGTTATTTTTGATGGATCCTAGGAAAGGTCCTAGCCCTGATGGTATGACGGCTTTGTTTTTTCAGAAATCTTGGTCGACGATCAAGGATGATCTTGTGGTTTTGATTAATGATTTTCTAGCTTCCATTGTTTTTGATCCCGGTTTAAATGTTACAAATATTTGTTTGGTTCCTAAGGGTAGTCATCCTTCGGAGATCTCTCAGTTTTGACCGATTAGTTTGTGTAATGTGGCTTATAAGATTATTTTTAATGTGTTCTATCTTTGGCTTAAGAGGTTTTTCCCGCAACTGATTTCCGAGACTTAGTCGGCTTTTTTTTCGGGTCGTCTTATTTCTGATAACATCCTGATTGCTCAGGAGATGTTTCATGCTCTGAGGACAAATAAAGCTGGTTGGAGCAAGTATATGGCCGTTAAAACGGACATGAGCAAGGCTTATGATAGAGTTGAATAGGATTTTATGGAAGCATTACTTCTCCGTCTTGGTTTTCTCTCTTGTTCGGTTGCTTGTGTTATGCATTGTATCAGGTTGGTTCGGTACTCGGTTCTTATTAATGGGGTACTGTATGGGAGGATTTCACCTCATAGAGGGCTTCGTCAGGTGCATCCTCTTTCTCCTTTCCTGTTCATTCTTTGTACTGAGGTTTTGATTTTGAAGTTTCGTTTAGCGGAATCTTAAAAGCGCATTTCGGGTTTGTTTATTGCTCGTCATTGTCCTTCGATCTCTCATCTTATTTTTGCCGATGGTAGTCTATTTTTTTGTAAAGCTACTCGGGAGGAGGGTAAGGCTGTTTTGGAGGTTCTTCAGGATTATGAGCGTTTATCTGGTCAACAGATTAATTTTGGTAAATTTTCTATTCAATTTGGTCATCAGGTTGATGTTTTGTCGAATACTCAGGTTCAGAATACTTTTGGTATATGATCATATATAGGGATTCCTGAGGGTCTTAAGGGTTCTAAGACGAAGGTCTTTTGGTTTTTTTCATGAGAAGATTAAGGAAATGATTCAATCTTGGTCTTCAAAGTTTTTGTCTAAAGGGGGGAAGGAGGTTCTGATCAAATCGATTTTGTTTGCTATTCCGATGTTTGTGATGTCATGTTTTTGTTTGCCGAAGGAGCTATGCTAAAAAATTACTTCGACTATTGCTGACTTTTGGTGGCATAACTCCTCTTTTTCTGTTGGGATTTATTGGGTTAAATGGGAGCGTTTGTATCATGGGGAAAATGATGGTGGGTTGGGTTTTCGTCATATCGAGAATTTTAATACTGATCTGTTGGCGAAACAGTTGTGGCGGCTTATCGACTATCCCGATTCTTTATTCTCTAGGGTCTTTAGGGGTCGCTATTTTTGGAATTCATCTCCGATGTTTTCGAGGTGGTCGGCTTCTCCTTCTTATGCTTGCCATAGTAATACATCGGCGAGAGTTTTGGTTTCTAGAGGTTTGGTTTCTAGAGGTTTGATTCTGTGTGTCGGAGAGGGTCAAAATATTTCTGTTTGGCGTGACCCTTGGATTTCAGATGTCTTCCCATGTGCGGCGTCAGGCCAAGCATTGGTTTTTTATCAAGATCTTACTTTGGATAATCTTATTGATCCTATTCCTAAGAGATGGCGGGTTCCTCTTGTCCGTCAATTGTTTTCTCGGGAGGATGCGTCTTTGGTACTTGGTATTCCTCTTTCTTGGAGAGTTTGGTCTGATAGGCTAGGTTGGCATTTTACTAAATTTAGGCGATATACAGTGAAGTCTGGTTATTGGGCACTCCAAAATGCTGCTTCTTCGAGTTCTATTCAGTTAGGTCCAACTATTCGTTCTCTTCTGATTCGTGTTTGGAAAATTCCCTTCCCTCATAAGATTCTGCATTTCATTTGGCAAGCCCTTTCGGGTCATGTTCTGGTTGGTCCTATTTTGGCTCGACGTGGCATAAATTGTGACGAGATTTGCTCTCAATGTGGAGATCTTTTTGAAACGATTAACCATCTTCTGTTCTCTAGTCCTCCAACTGTTCAAGCTTGGGCCTTGTCTCCGATCCCTTATGGGGCAGTGGGTTTTCCTGGAGCGTCTATCTATGCTAATTTGGATTATCTCTTTTGGCGTCTTCATCCAGAGATTGATTCTTCTTCCTTCCCATAGCTCATCTGGTTTATTTGGAAAACGCACAATGATAAGATTTTCACTAACATTGATTGGGATGCGAGGGAGGTGGTATGTCATGTTGTGGCAGAGGAGACTGCTTGGAAGGCCTCTCAATTTGAGTGTGGGCCTGAGGACTCTTCCGGTTCTTCTCTCTCGGTTTTTTCCTCTAGGGTGCATGACTCTTTATCTAGGCCTTTGGTGGGTCTCCCGGGGTTTACCGGTTTCCTTTGTTTTGTGGTTGCTTCTTGGAAGGCTGATCAGTTGCATTCGGGGCTCGGTTGGTATTGTTTCTCTAATGCTCTCGGGGCCGCTAATTTTGGTGCTCGTGGTATAAGCCGTAGCCTGTCTCTTCTTCATGCTGAGTTCGATGATCTTCTCTGGGAGATGTCTTCCCTCTCTTCCCTTGGTTTGCGGAGGTGGCTTTCGCTGTTGACTGTTCGGATATCTTGAAGATGGTGGACGATCCAGGGGATGACATGCGTTTGCGGCGTTGCTTTAAGATTTTGACCGTCTTCGTTGCTTGTTTCGTCATTTATCTCTCTCTCTTATTCCTCGTATTTTGAACCACAAAGCTGATTTCCTTACCCATGGTGTTAGGGGGCTTTCTCAAAATCATGTTTTTGTAGATTTTGTTCCCTAACATTGGTATTCTTATCTTTTATAAATGAGTAAAATTGGAAAAAATGTGATTTTGTCAAAAATAGTAAAAACCTTAGAGCATGTCTAACCGTTCTGCACATAGAATTTCTTATAATGAAAAAAAAAGAGAAGTTGGTGAGAGATAAGAAATTGTTTCTGGATTTTTTCACATAGAAAGAGCATGTCTAACCGTTCTGCACATAGAAATTAGTTTCTCAATTAAGAAACTGTATCTACACTTGTGAATATGTTATTGAACAAAATTTAAAAAAAAATAAAATTTAAATAAAAAATTAAGTTTTATGAAATTAATAATATTTTATTCCAAAAAGAACCTCAACTTAAGTATAGAAGAGTTCTCATTTACCACGTTGACTAAATAAAAGTTTCCATTTGACTAAATTGTACTTCCGAAAATAACCCAAGAAAACAATATTCTTCTCTCCATTTGTTTTTTCTGCAAACATTTGCCTATAAAATCTTTCCATCTCATTGTCTGGTTTTGTGCCTATGTGGGTTTGAGGTCAATAAGAGACTATCAAAGATTAAAAGAATGTGTGAGGAACAAAAGAAACAACACTTTGTGTTAGTACATGGTTCGTGCCATGGCGCATGGTGTTGGTACAAGGTCAAGCCACTTCTAGAGGCTATGGGCCACCGTGTAACGGCCATTGACTTAGCGGCCTCTGGTATAGAGACAACCAGATCAATCAAAGACATCTCCACATGTGAAGAGTACACAGAGCCATTGAGTAAGGTCTTGGCCTCATTACCAAATGATGAGAAGGTTGTGCTTGTTGGTCATAGCTTTGGTGGCTTGAGCTTAGCCATGGCTATGGATAAGTTTCCAAACAAAATCTCTGTCGGTGTGTTCTTAACTGCTTTCATGCCTGACACAAAACACTCACCATCCTTTGTCTTGGATGAGGTATCTCCTTTAATTTTTTATTTTTTATTTTAGTCTTTCTCATATGTATATTGATCATCATATTTATATGGGGTTTTAGCAAAAAAAAAAAAAAATCGCCATTATTGCAACTCTATATTTCATCTCTAGAAATGCAAGTTGATTATATACAAGATGTTTTAGAGGTTTTATATATATATATTTTATATAATGTTTTGTAATTTTTCATGAAAACTTGATGTGTTTTTACTTAGAAACTATTAAAAACTTGGTGGTATTTTTTCTATAATTGGTCATATTATATTAATATAAAATATTAAATAAATTAATTTTTAATAAATGTGCAATTCATCTACAAAATCTAATAATATTTGAAAAAGAATAAGTAATATAACTCATTATAACAACTATCAAATTTTAAATAGTATTTTTTATATTTGTGTGAATGTATTTAGACATTCTCTTTCTTTAGCTACAAAAAGGTTTTGGACTTTTCTCTTTTGATTTTGATCATGTGTCCTTTTTTTGTGGACTATAGTTTATGAAATTTTGTGGCCTATATGTAGTAACTATAGATCATGCATTTACAGTTCAACAAATAGTTTCATTTATATGGCTGTCAAATTTAAACCTTATTTTCTTGTATGCGGTCTAGTTGTCACATTTTTCTACCTTATTTTCTTGTATATTGAATAGTATAAATTGTAAATTTAAATGTTAGTTTGATTTTTTTATTTATTGATTACCTGAAAGTTTGGAAGCAAAATGCCACAAGAAGCATGGTTGGGAACTGAATTTGAACCATACGGTTCAGACAATTCAGGACTGAGTATGTTCTTCAGCCGTGAGTTTATGAAGTATGGTCTTTATCAGCTTTCTCCAGTTGAGGTAATTTAGTTTATTTAATCTTATATAGATTATAATACCTGTTTATATTAATCAAATTAGTTATTATTTATTATATGAGTGCAATATCATAGTTATAAATTAATACTTATTCATTTGGATAAATTAATTATATTATTACTTCAGACAGATTTTGAACTTTTGACCATCCGTCGAGTTATCTTGAATGTCGTAAATCTCAATTATATGTCTAAAAATTCAAATATTATATATGAACTGCCTAATTTTTAACCAAAACCTATATTAAACATTAACTCCCGTTAAATATCCGTCATCAAAGCGTTATACGATACATGCACAATCAATTAAAATAAAATAAAATAAAATGTCCAGTCAAGAATTTTCTTTAGAATGTGTGTCTCTCATGGATTATCAATCACATGTTTTAACTCTTTTTTTTGTCAAACGTTAATGTCTAGTTAATATTCACATTGGATTAAGATTTTTCAAACGATTTGACAGAAAATACAATCATAATATCAGTTCTAACACACTCCACTATATGATTGTGGTTTTGCATATTTATCCATAGCTATTTAATTTCTTTTAAAAATTTGTCATAATTTTATATAACAAGTGTTATAAACTTATTACACGAAATCCTATTTTTTTAGTATTATATATGAAAAAAACATACATATTGATTAAAATTAACGTTTTAATTATTTATTTATGATGATGTCTACATTGTAAAGGTCATGACTCCATGGATAGGAAGTTTGGGCATATTTTAAATAAGTACAATTAGATATTTTGTTGTTATCTAAATGTGGGGTCCTACAATTATTGCATCTAAAGAAAACAAAATTATATTGTCTTCAATCCCAAAGGATCTGTATATGAGACTTTTTCCTCTTTATATTGAAAATAAATTTAAAAGACTTTTCTACGACTGTCAACTTTAGACTATGACATTGATAGTATTCGAGATGATTTAACTTTGTTGCATTAACTAATATTAAAGTTTTTTTTGATAAAGTACTAATATTAAAGTTTATAATTAATATAAATATTTAATAGCGAAAAAAACTTATCTTTAAAAAGTAAGATTGTAAAAATGTATTTTTGTGTAGGGTTTACACATTTAGATATTTTATTCGAAAAGACGTTTTTCCTTTTAGTTGAAATTTAAGTTGTGGGAATTACTGGTTTTAATATCTTTTATAAATTTTTTATTTATTCTTCCAAATATCATAAATGTCTTAATCTGTAAACTTTATCCAAAGATACAATTGTTAAATCTTTTTGGTGACCATTTTTGTAAAAACATCTTTATATATATATATATATTTTTTTTTTGCCTTCAAGTAAAAACATCTTTATATAAGAAAGTTTATAATTGAAAATGTAAATTCAGAAGAAAAAAATTCATGATCAAGGCCAATTAAATTTTGATTTGTAAACAATAGGATCGACAATGCCAAAAATTTTCTGCCTTAAGAACCCACACAATATTGCATAAGAAAAACTTGACTCTTTGAAATCGAATTCAGGTGGGGAACATGACCGTCAAACCACTTGATCAAATGCCAGATAGATTTTAAAGAGTTAATTCTGATAATTCTGAAAAATAAAAGAGTTAATTCTTACTAATTGTGGTTTCGGTAAATGTTCTAAACTTCATTTTAAGGATCTTGAACTGGGACTGCTCCTAAAAAGACCTGGATCATTGTTTATCAATGACTTATCAAAATTGAAGAACTTCTCGAATGAAGGGTATGGATCTGTTCCTCGAGCTTTCATAGTTTGCAAAGAAGACAAAGGCATTCCAGAAGAACATCAAAGATGGATGATTGATAACTTTCCAGTGAATCTAGTGGTGGAGATGAAGGAAACCGATCATATGCCAATGTTTTGCAAGCCTCGTCAACTTTGTGACCATCTCATTGAAATCGCCGAAAAACTTGCTTAAAGAAACTTTGTTTCAAGATAAGGATGTATTGCAAATTGATAATCTTGAACTTTTGTTATGTTTCAATTTTTGTTACTTTGATTGATGTAACAACTACCAAAAAACATAAAATAAATAAACAAAATAAGTCATTTGTTCTTGACATTAAACGGGCGTTTGTATTAGCCGTTGGAACGGTTATTTGAAAATCAACATTAAAAGTGGACATTTGGACTTATTTTATGGGCGTTTAACCGCTTTTACAGAGTTATTTATAACCATTTGCCAATCACTGTTTTCAAACAAAATTATTTATAGGTATTTGCTAACTGCTAATTTTTCAAAAACTAACCAAAGAAAGCTATTTATTTTCGTTAGTTTGAGAGTCCATATCTGAGAAAACCAAAGACCCTAAAAAACCCTTTTCCACTGATTTTAGAATACTTGAAGTTACTGAAGTTGGTCGGGCCAAAAGACATTAAAAAATATGAGTCACTCATTCAAATTTTGTACCACACGATAACTGTTGGACAAACTTCAAAGATTCAACATTAATTTGGTGAACTCGTTTCTAATAACTTAGCTTAGTTATTAATGTTAAAATGTTTAAATAAATTGGGCCAGATTTATTAAAGCCTTTATTAAAAGACATAGATCAATTAATGGCCCAAAGTGAATTGTTCTTTGTGATCCTCTTCTTCATGTTTATAAAGTAGAATACACCGAGATTAAGGTGAGACAGAGAGATAATCATGAAAAAAAGAAAGGATTTTGATTATATATCAACACATAAGAATCGATTATTTTGGAGAATACTGGTTGATCCTTTTTTGATTCTAGGTTGTATCTGTTCTTCTTCATCTCCTTTTTTTGAGTGATTTCACCTCTCTCTTTAAGTACATAAAGTGTAGAGGCCAGAGGTCTCACTAGGGTGATCCCACCTGTAAATCTTGTATAGATTGGTGGACTAATCGCTCAAGTGCAGTGGCCTAGCCACGAATCTGCAATCATGAGTTCTTCTTGTTCTAGTTTTCTAATCTGTTCTTCGATTTCTCTCTGCTTGTCTCCAACAATTAAGAATAAGATAGTCTCCAAGTTAGATTAAGAATTAAAGGAATTTCTAATAAAAAAAGAAAATTAACAAGTTCTTTTAATGCCTACAAATACTTTGGTTGAGTTGTGACGAAATACAAAATTTTGAGTTGTTTTAGAGTAATATTTTCTAAGCAATCAAGAAAAAGAGTTATATCTTATTATTTAAAGTGTGCATTATCTAATTATATTGGTATCATAGCTATGTTTTGACGATCATAGGAGAATGTGATTCATCATGTCAGATAGAACTCTAGCTACTCGGTCTAAGGAACTCGTACCCTCATCCATTCATTTTCCAATGTTAGAAAAACAAATGAAACGGTTTGGAAAATGAGAATGAAAGTAATGTTAAGGATTCATGACGTGTGGAAGTAGCTGAAAGTGGTTCACCTGATTCCAAGAAGAATGATATTGCTATTGGATTATTATTTCAATTAATCCCAGAGAAACTCATCTTGCAAGCCGGAGAGCAAGAATCGGCCAAGGGAATATGGACAGCGATTAAGAGTCGATATGTTGGTGCGGATCGTGTTAGAGAAGCAAGACTTCAAACTCTAATGAGTGAGTTTGAAAAATTGAAGATGAAAGACACGAATAATATCGATGACTTCACGGGCAAGTTATTGGAATTAGCGTCAAAATCTTCTTTTCTCGGAAAAGCTATTGAAGAAACTAAGTTGGTAAAGAAGTTTCTTAGTAGTTTACCTACTCGAAAGTACATTCCAATCGTTGCCTATCTCGAGCAAGTGTTATATCTGAATACAACAACTTTCAAAAACATCGTAGGGAGACTCAAAGTCTACGAAGAAAGACTTCTTGCGGAGGAGAAACACGATGAAGGGGAGTTGCTCTTTGTTGATCAAAATTACTCATCTTCAAGACAGAGAGGACGTGGAAAAGGAAGTGCAAACCATGGTAGGGGAGGTAAAACTCATGGTCAAGAGAAAGCAAATTAAGAGGATCAAAAGGGAAAGAGAGAAATGTCTAAAGTTATTTGTTTTAGGTGTGACAAACGGGACACTTTGCATCTAAATGTCCAGAACGAAAACAACGATTTCAAGAGGCAAATAAAGTGAAAGAAGAAAAAGATACAGAAGAGGCCAATGAGTCATTTTATATGCATGAATTTGTGTTTTTGAATGAAGAAAATCTAATACCAAAGAAGTATGAATCCAAAGATGTGGAAAGGGAACTTGGTATTTAGATAATGTAGCAATTAATCATATGATGGGTAACAAATATTTCTTCTTGGAACTAATTGAGAATATCAAGGGAAAAGTGAAATTCGGGGATGGTTCTTATGTGAAGATCAAAGGAAAAGGTTCAATGCTTTTCCAACGCAAAACCAATGAACAAAGATTGGTGACCAACGTCTACTACATACCCGTCTTAAAGAGAAACATTTTAGGTCTAGGACAAGCTATGGAGGTTGGTTGTAATGTTATAATGAAGAAAGATTACTTGAAAGTACATGGTCCTAATGGGAAAGTTTTGGTGAAAGTAACTCGATCTTCCAATAAAACTTACAAGATTGATCTAAAGATTGGATAACCGATATGCTTACATACAAAAATCGTTGATGGGTCATGGAGATGCTAGGTTGGGACATGTGAGTTTCAAAACACTCAAAGCAATGTCACAACAAGAGATGGTTTGCCAAAAATCAAAGATGAGAAAAGCTTGTGTGAATCTTGCTTGGTTGGCGAGCAAAATCGACAACCTTTTCCCAAGAAAGCTATGTACCGCTTCTAAATCTCTAGAGCTTTTACATGCTGATTTTTGTGGTTCAGTCACACCACCAAACTTCACGAATAAAATTGATGACTACTCAAGGTACATGTAGACTATCTTGTTGAAAGAAAAGAGTGAAGCTTTTGGGAAATTCATGACATTTAAAAGTCTAGTTGAAAAAGACATTGGGAAAGGAATCATCACACTAAGAACTCATAGAAGAGGTGAGTTCACTTCAAAGGAGTTTCATGATTTTTGTGGTTCAAGTGGAATTAAGAGACATCTCAGGGCTCCTTGCACACCAAAACAAAACGGTATAGTAGACAATGTGAATATGACTCTTCTAGAGATGACAAAGAGCATTCTCAAGGCTATTATAGCACCAAACAAGTTATAGGGTGAAGGACCTCAACATTCAACCTATATAATCAATAAGTACCAACAAAAGCTCTTGAAACATGACTCCTTATGAAAGCTTGCGTGGCAAGAAACCAAATATTCATCACCTAAGAGTTTTCTGTTGTCTTGCATACTCTAAGGTGAAGCAATAAACTTCAAGAACTTGATGATAGATCAAAAAAATCGTTCACCTTGGGATTGAGCCGGGATTCAAGGCTTATGCAATTTACAATCCATCGAACAAGAAGATAATTGTAAGCAGAGATGTATTATTTGATGAAAAATCAAGTTGGAATTGGAGTGAATCTGAAGAAAAAACCCAAAGGGATCTGGGTATGTTTCGGTTGAGATGGAGAGGAGTAGTAGACACGGGTGAGGGACCTACGATTATTGGTGATGATCAAGAAGATCAAAATCAAGAGGGAGAAATCAAGAATGATAATCTTGACAATCTTGATATCAACAACAATGAGTCCGCTGGAGAACCTAACAATGAAGAGATGGAAGAAATTCAACTTCTAAGAAGATCAAATCGTCAAAGTCATCAACCTAGATATCTCGATGATTATGTTCTTCAAGCCTCAATGGAATGTGATAAGCTACTACTCTCTATAAACGACGAGCCGAGTTATTATGCACCAGTAAAATGATCGAAAAAATGGACTTTGGCTTGTGAAGATGAAATCAACTCAATAAATAAGAACAAGACATGGTTTCTTGTTGATAAACCGTGAGGTGCAAAGATCTTTGGATTAAAGTGAATCTTTAGAATCAAAAGGAATGTCGATGGGACTATTAATAAGTATAAGTCATGACTTGTCGTAAAAGGATATGCTCAAGAAGTCGGAATAGATTTTGATGAAGTTTTTGCTCCGGCAACTCGACTTGAAACCATAAAGTTATTAATTAGTCATGCACCATCAACCGGTTGGTAAATACATCACCATGATGTAAAAACGGCCTTCTTACATGGAGAACCAAAAGATGATATCTATATGACTCAACTTGAAGGTTTTGAAGTAAAAAGAGAAGAACAAAAGGTATACAAGCTTTCTAAATTCTTGTACGGTTTGAGACAAGCTCCACGAGCTTGGAACACAAAGCTAGATAAATTTCTCAAAGGTATGAAGTTCAAAAGGTGTTCTAAGGAGACAGCCGTATATCGCAAGGAAGAAGGAGAAACCATACTCATTGTTGGATTTTTGTTAATGTTCTTTTTGTAACCGTTTAGTCTCTCAAGATCATAAATGAGTTCAAGAAAGGAATTTCTTCCAAGTTTGAAATGTCGGATCTTGGAAAGCTTACCTACTATCTCGGAATTGAAGTGAATCAAAGAAAAGATTTCATAGAAATCAAGCAAGAAGGATATGCTAATCCAACTAAAATATCCATGGAGTTTACATTGAAAGTCTCCAAATCTCTTGATGAAACCGAGATAGTTGCAACAAATTATAGAAGAAAAATTGTTTGTCTAAGATACTTGTTACACACAAGACCAGACCTAGCATTTTGGGCTGGAGTTTCTAGTCAATATATGCAAAGTCCACAAAAAATCATGAAACAAATACTTCGATATCTAAAAGGTACGATTACTTTTGGCTTAAGGTTTCATCAAAATGGTTCAAGAGAGATCATTGGCTATAGTGATGGTAGTCATAATATTGATCTAGATGATGATAGAAGTATTATGGATCATCACCGATCACATGGTATTCAAAAAAGCAAAGTACGGTAGCTCTATCTTCGTGTGAAGGTGAGTTTATGGCAACAACAGAAGCTGCACGACGATCAATATGGCTACAATATTGGCTTAGTAAGATCACGGGAACCAAGGTTGAATGAATAAGCATAAAACTTGACAACAAATCGGCTATAGCATTGAAAAAGAATCCTGTATTTCATGGTAAAAGTAATCACATTCACAAGTGTTACCATTTCATACGAGAATTCCTTGAGAAGGGTTTGGTCGAAGTTAAACATGTACTGAGTATCGAACAAAAGACGGATATTTTGACTAAGGCATTGGCGCGAATCAAGTTTATCAAAATGAGAAACTTTATTGGAGTGCAAGACATGTTTAATTATGAGATACTCCAAGTTAATTGGAGTGAGAAACTTAATTCGAGTGAGAAACTTAATTCGAGTGCAAGACTTGGTAAACAAATTTCTAGTAACTTAGCTTAGTTATTAAGAATAAGATATTCTCTAAGTTATTGTTGAATCTTTGAAGCTTATCCAATATCACAATTTATACTTTTATTCTAAGATTAGCTTTTGTAGAACCTATAAACTTGAATAAAGGTTAAAGCAAAACAGAAGCACTTATCGAATATAGGTAAACAAAAACCAATAACAATTCTACCTATAACCGAATCAATAAAGGTAGCAACACAAAGTTGAGACAAGTCTCGTTACTTTAACTTAATAAATGCCTGCAATGTACTCGATTTGATTGCATTTTTGAGTCCCAGCATAGAACTATATGATTAGACCGTCCAGGTACACCAAAGAACGGAATCTGCAAACTCTGATCATCTACTCTACACTCTCAGACTTTCAACTCTAGAGGGGAACTGCTCTGTGTTTTTATTCACGAAAAAGGTGTGTTTAGAATGAGTCAAAGACTCTTATTTTATAGGCGAGTCCAAAATTTATGGGCGAGTCCACACGATTAGGGTTTAGGTGTTCTTTATGGGCTTCAAAATTTGGGCCAAAAAGAATGCGTGCGGCACACATTCCTCCAAGCCCCGAGCCCCGGCCCCAGCACCAGCACGGCAGCGGCGGCTGCGCGTGTGTGTGGCTCTCCTCTCTCCTTCATTCTTTTTAAAATACCTTACAAGTGTAATGCTATATATACACATGCAAAAAAGTTTTTCTTAGCAATTTGGGACTTTTGCATAACTTAACAACTTAAGTTATGAGGCTTATAGCCCAATTTCTAGTTCTCATTCGCCTAAAACCAAAATTGGATGCATTAAACCTAATGGCTTTAATGTATAAATCGTTGGCCCAACAGCTTTAACTGATAAACACCTGAGGTTGCATATATGCTATAACTTATAATATAGGGTCGACGATCTATTTCCACCCTAAAGTTTTAATATAACAACATATTAACCTATACTTAGACTCTCTATCTAATTTCATCTAAAGTATGCATGCTAAGTCTATTTGCACCCAAAATTAGATAATAACTATCAAATTCCATACATAGTATATGAAATCGGTCTAATTGCACAAAGTTATGGATAATTGTGGTTTTGTTGTAAACTAACAATTGGTTACGATTTAGAATCATTAATTAACCAAATCTAAAACAATTTTAGACTCCACCAAAACTCAAATAGACAACGTTTATCCTTACCCGCTCAAATTCGATTGTCAATTTGATATTTGGTCGGGTTTAAATTTGGTTAATTAATGATTAAAGATCGTAACCAATTGTTGGTTTACAACAAAACCCCAATATTCTAACAATTTGTGCAATTAGACCGATTTTGTATGTTATGTGTGGAATTCGGCAGTCATTATCCAATTTTGGGTGTAATTAGGCTTTGTATGTATATTTTAGGTGGAATTAGATAGAAAGTCGAAGTGTAGGTTGATCTGTTGTTATATCACAACATTGAGGTGGAATAGACTGTCAACCTATAATATATGTTAAGTTTTGAAAAGAAACATTGTTAAATGAGAAATTATATCTAATCTTTTTAGTATTTCTACTACTAGGTGAAAATTTCACTGGCACTTTTACTATGCGTCCACGTCGTGCTTTCTACATGTTCATTGCTGCCACCATTAAAAGGGTTGAAAACAAAAATCACACAACAGTTTGAAAGAATTAGTAGTTTCAACAATCAACGGTTCAATAACTCTTGTTTTATCAAAAAAAAAAAAAACAGTTCAATAACTCCAGTATATTGGACTTATATCATCTAAAAGCTGAGATTCCTAAACTGGTTATCTCATCGTATCAATATTATTTGTTGTTGTACTTTTCCATGATTTATGAGACATGAGTGTCCAATGTTTAAGTTTTTATGCAATATTTCTTTGATTTTGTGAATATCTTACGCAATTTATGTTTGTTGGAGATGAATACGAGATCTAACTTTGGTCCACGGACAACATGTCAAATACTAAAGAACAAACCAATTACAAGCATCAAGTTTTCAACTCGGATATCATCATCAACTCGGCAAAGTCTCGTCTCAGTAAGTTCTTCGAACTTGAAGAGAAGTCGGATGACACGTCAGCAAAACAAAGAAATGGAAATTTTCCTATTCTGAAATGGAAAATTTTATGTAAATCTAGCATGAATTTTACCAGACTCAATCTTATCAACACAATGGGAAACCTTTCTCTATTTTCTCTACATGTAAACGCCTCTATAACCTATAAATAGAGGCGCAATCCTTTGAAAAAGAAATGGGGTTTTGACATACTTTAAACTAATAAGAACACCCTAGTCGGCAATCATCTCTACTCGTTTTAGTTAACTACTCTTCCTCCAATTCAACTCACAAGTGTCCTTGCCTATTCTCTCCCACTCAAGTTTTAATAAGGAACGTTGATTCTAACTATGGTTTGTGCTAGAACTAGTTCCATCAGTTGGTGCTGTCTGTGGGGATGATACCAGAGGACATCTTCACGCAAGTTAGAGAAAGTTCTGAGCAAGTAAGGATGGTTGAAGGAAAAACCACCGTCAGTTCACCAGAACGGAGGGAATCTCACCCTCAAGATCATGTCGAACTAACAAACGGGTCAACCCTGAAATCAACTTGAACTCAGGAAAAAAAACCATGAAGAAAACTCACAAAGATATTGATCTTCCACCACTGCCTCCAGGATCACCGACACTCGGGACCCTAGTGCGCAACCTGATTACACAGCACGAGGCTTCTGATCGAAGAAACACATAAAGATTTGACAGACTTGAATCTCGTTTGAATGAGAGTAGTCTCTCAGCTACACATGCCAATAGGCCAAACGGAAAAGCACTAGTCAGTGTTAAGAGGAACCTATTCAGAGGAATACTGAGTCTACAGCCAACAAACACCTTGGTACAAGATCACTCTATGATGCAAAGCATGCCGACAACATGCCCCAACAACTCTGGATACTGCAATTGTGTTGAAGATGATAGATGAGATGAGGTCAAAATTCCATCAAGCCACCAGCTCGGGACCCGAGATAGAAAGGATCCTTGCTCAAGCCCAAAATTTTTCATTCACACCGAGGTTGAGAAGAGTCTCGGTAAACAGAGGTTTACAACTTTGATGCCCCTCTTATGATGGGAACACGAATCCAATGGAGTTTATGAGCGCCTTCAATGTCATGATGAACGAGACAAACTACTGATAACAAGGTTTTTAAGGCAAGCAATAAAATCATTGAAGCAAAGGGTAGGTAATGGAATGTCGAACCAATACTCAGTAGTTACATGTAAACAACCTATCTACTACTAGTTCCTAGTCCAGGCAACCTATCAATCTGTCACAAAAATATGCTATGTTTTCTAGTGACCTTGCAATCTAGCTAATAGGAAATAAGCTACAAGAGAAAATAAAAACAGAATTCAAACACACAAAAACAGAGGAATGATCAAATAACAAAGCAAGACAATAACAACAAGTAAATCTAACATGGAAAACATGAATCTAGAGGATAGGAGGTGATTGATCGGCGGTAAACTCGTCAATCCGACCTCGCCAAGCTATATACGGCGATCCCTAGACCGGGACAAGCTAGATCAACTCATTCTCATGGTGAAGATCCCTTTCCAATCCGGCTGATCCATTACGGCGCTAGCCACAATCATGCCGAATCAGAAGCTTAATGTTCAGCCCAATACATCTAATAGCCGATCCACAATACTAGATCTATCCTCGGTGGATCAAACTATCTCTCACATGACACTCGGTCTCCGATTCCCTTAGCGCTAGCTTTAGGTTTTGGCCCTTATCAGTTCTCTCTTCATCAGGGTGAGATCGGCCTTAAGCTCGGCCATGTGAGAAGAGATCGGATCAGATCATTGTTCGCAAGGCGAGTGGATTAGTGGTTTCACCTCCGATTTCTCCTATCTGCGAGATCCACAAGGATCTACTCACTTGTCATGGTTTGAGAGTGGAGGATCAGAGGAGATCTCATCAGCATAAACATAAACAACAATAAAATAAAGAACAGAAAGTAAAAGACGAAGATCAAGCTGAATCAATTCATTCAAATCAAAGCATAAAAAAGTACCTTAATTAAAGCATAAATTAAAAGCAACAAAATTAGAGAGAGTTTTTTCGGCCAACAACAGGTAAAAATGATAAGATAGTGATTAAGGGGTATTTATAGGGTCATTTGCATAACCCTAATGGTCAAACCGACCTAAGTCGGTCAACCAGAAATCTTGCCCTTGGAGTCCTTGCGTGAGCTTGGGCACCGAGGAGTGATTCTGGTCTTCGCCCTCGGGAGTTGAGGCCGAGTGGATGGTCCGAGTGTAATGGATTTTTCTTCCCTCGCAGCAGATAGTTTGAGGTTGGTGACTGAGGCAAGGTTCTTCAGTCAGTCCTCGCCCTTGGTAGTGCGAGGCTGAGGTGCGAGGGAGTCTAAACTTTGGCTTCTCTGCTTCTTTGTTCATCCAAGTTTTCCTAAGTTTGCCTACCCCATTCCTTGCATCCATTTGGCTCCAAAATACTCCTTAAAACACCTAAATCCGTTCCATATGCAGAATGTATGGTATGCAAGTTCGCAACATGAAAAACACCCTAAAAGGACTCTAGAATGATGCAAATGCTATGATATGGATGGAAAATGACTCTAAGAATGGTCCTAAAAAGCGTTAGAATCCAGACATATCAACTACACCATGGAAAACAAACACACAAGATACTGGTAGCACTCTGCTGAGAATTTGACCGGTAACGCCTTGGTATGGTTCACCAAATTGCCAGCAGGGTCAATCGAAAGCTTCAACCAACTCGCCGAGTTCTTTATGAAGCAATATACCTTATTCAATAATCAAGATACCTCAACTGCCGAGTTAAGATCCTTAAGGCAAGGTTTTGACGAGCCCCTGAAGTCATACCTCGGACGCTTTTTCCGAGTTGAAAGAGTACCTTTCAACACCTCTGATCCTCGTGAAACTAGAAAACAGAGAGCCATTGTACTTATACATTACAGTCTCAATGTCAACAGTTAGTGGAGTACTAGTTCGAGATGATAGAGGAACTGAATACCAAATCTTTTACATCAACAAGTCTTTTGATGGAGCCGAGTCCAAATACTCGATACAGAGAAACTCGTGTTAGCAGTAGTTACTTCAGCTCGGAAGCTATAACCTTGCTTCTAGTCTTACACCGTTATAGTGTTAACAAATCATCCACTATGAACAGTTCTGCATAGTCCAAACCAATCAGGGTGATTGAGTTGAGCGAGTACGACAGCAAGTTCAAAGGACGAACAGGTGCAAAATCGCAGGTTTTAGCTGACTTCATCATTGAATTATCTCCTGATCTAGAGGCTCTAGAGTCAGCCAAAGCCCATCAAACATGGAAGATATATGTAGGTGGATCTTCCGCAGAACAAAACTCGGGAGTCGGAATCTGACTAGAGAGTCCAACGGGAGAAATTCTAGAACAAACATTCTGACTTACATTTCCGGCATCAACCAACAAAGCCGAGTATGAAGCATTGATTGCAAGAATAAAATTGGCTAAGGAAGTCGGAGCAACCGGCATTGATTGCTATTGTGATTCCCAGCTAGTCGTTAACTAGGTTAACGGGGGCTACAATTCAAAGATGATCGAATGGAAGCTTACCTCAAAGTCGATAAAGAGCTGATCAAAGATTTGAGATTCAAGATCAATAAAATCTCTAGATCCAAGAACACATTTGTATATGCTCTAGCCGCTGTCGTGTCCACAAAGGACCCCGTTCAGAGACAAATAATACTAGTAGAGAGTATAGATCGTTTGAGTATAAGCTTACCAAAAGGAGTCCTCAAACTCGCCTTGGCTGTATGACGATGAAGATGGGTCAGATACCGAGATGGTTGACACTGAGCAGATCAACAAATCGAAAGTTGATTGGCAAGATGAGATCCTTGCGTACATCCTTGACGGTGAAACACTAGAGGATAGATCGGCAGCTCGCCGTCTTAAAGAAAAATGCGCTTTTTACACCCAAGTTTGTGAAAAACTTTATCAAAGAAGTACTAATGTATTATTGCGTACTTGCATTCACGGTAGTGAAATTAACGAGATCATCGAAAAGATGCATGACAGAGCTGGAGAAAATCATAACAGTGGAAGAACGCTTGTTCAAAAGATCAGAACACTTGATTTCTATTGGGTGACTATGGAAAAAGTTGGCCCTCAATACACCGCTCTGTGACAAATGTCAACAACATGGACACATCATTCACGCTCCAACCGAGGAGCTAACCTAAGCAATCATGCCTTATTCGTTTATGCAATGGAAATGGATACACTCGGACCATTACCGTCATCACGGCAAAAGCGATTTATGCTTGTCATGATGGATTAATCCTAAAATTGGGTCAAGCAGAATCTTATTCTCAGATCAAGGATAAGGATGTGATCAAGTTCGTATGGAAGAACATCATTTCCTGACATGGTTTGCCTAACAAGATCGTAACGGACAATAGATAGCAATTGATATAGGCGAAATTCACCAACTTTTACGCCAGATCGAATATGCGAGTAAGCAAGTCAACTGCTTGGAACCCACAAGGAGATGGTCAAGCAAAGGCCACAAACAAACAGATTCTCGATGGATTGAAGAAACAATTTTTCGAAAAAAGGGAAGTTGGGCATCTGAGTTGGATGGCGTATCATAGTCACATGAAACTACACCTAGACGCTCAACTGGACGAACTCCATTTTCCCTTTCTCATGGAATGGAAGCAATGGCTCCAGCCGAGATAGTCGTACCAACTTTAGGCAAAGAATGTCTCTCCAAGAACGAAGACTCTAACAACAATGCAATGGAAAACAACATTGATGACTTAGAAGAAGAACATGACGAGGCACTTCTTTGAGTACAAAACTATTAATAACAAGCCGCAAAGTACTACAATAAGAAAGTATGCTGACACTTTGCATAAGAGATCTCGTACTTTGAAAGATGCTTGAAAACACAGTTGAACGTAATGTCGGCAAACTTGGTGCAAATTGGCAAGGACTATGTATAATCTACGAAGTCATAAAACCAGGAGTTTACAAGTTGGAACTCCATCAACTTGAAACGATACTACTACTAAAAGTTTGCCAACTTGGCGCAACGATTCCTTAAAGTTGGAACTCCATCAACTTGAAACGATACTACTACTAAAAGTTTGCCAACTTGGCGAATTAGATGTATTACATGATGCATTCTCTATATACTTAATTATGTACTGAGAACTACGTCTTGGCATGATCCCTTTGGGGTAGGTAGGTAGCCTTGGCATCCAGCTAAAACTATATAAAATTTTTATAAGTCCCTAGTCGGGCTCAAAAAGAAAAGGGGTTACACCCTATGGTCCTTAAAATTACAAGACGAGATAAACTATCACATAATCAAAACAAGTCTTTCAGACAAGTCTCCAGACGGGTCTAATCCTGAGAAGCCACCTATAAGAACTTAGTTCTTATCTTTAAGCTGAGTCTTAAAATCTTGCAGAGCTCAGTCCTGAAAAACTTTTCTGAGTCTAAGAACTTCACCAAGTCTAATCTTGGGAATCCCTTATAAAGGCCTAGTCTTTATCTTAAAGCTGAGTTTTAAACTCACCGTGTACAACCTCAAAAAACTTTATCAAGAATTTAATTCTTACTCCTAATTCAAATCCAAAAGCAGTTCCTAACTGTTACGGGACTAAGCTCTCCTAATGCTGAATCAGGTTCTCACAACTATACGTGGTCTTTGACAAAGACGAAATATATCCGCATGTAAGCCGAGTATAAATCTTGCCGAGTCCCTAAAGTCTTACTCTTATCTAAGCCGAGTCTAAATCTTGACGAGTCTCTAAAGTCTCGCTCTTATCTAAAGCCCAGTCAAAACCTCGATGAGTCTCTAAAGTCTCGCTCTTTTCTAAGCCGAGTCAAAATCTTGCTGAGTCCCTAAAGTCTCACTCTAAGTTAAGTCAGGTCTAAATCCTGCCGAGTCTTAAAATCTCGCAAAAAACCTTAAACCTTGCATCACTATAAGTTGAGTCAACTAAGTTTAGTTAAAGCCAAAAACCCCAAATCGTAATCAGCTAAAGTTAGATTAAAAAAAAAAGAAATAAGTGAAGAACAACAAAAATATATACGCTAAAAAAAGAGTAATGCAATAATTTACAAACTCCTCCCATGAGAGAAAAAAATTACATCATTAAAAAAAAGTGGAATGAGAATTAAGCTAATGCATTGGTTTCGGCCTGCTCAGCAATAGCTTTTTCCTTTTCAACTGAGTCGTCCTTTTCAACTACCTTCAAAAAAGTAATTTTTGTTTGAGCCATACCAGTCGAAACTCCAAATTGGAATATGGAAACTTTCAAAATCCCATATACTAACCTGCGGGCAATCCCTAGTTACAGGATCAGCTACTTCATTCAGGTCCGCCCTGAATGCCAACACCTCACTCCAAGCTAAAGCCGCCTCTTCCAGGAGAGAAGATTCACAGAACTCAAGAGACAGAGAAATTAGATTGTCAGGATTCAAGTTCACGACAACCTCTTTGTCAACAACCGTCTTGGCTTTCACAAGACCTAAAGCCCCAAACATGATGATATCAGGATTAATTGGGACTTTCTCCGTCAACAGACACTATAGGAGGTTGTCGTAGCCAGACATTAGAGCAAATGATAGACGGTTTTCCAGGCAGGAACCCAGGAAACTGAAATGATCCGAGATCCTTTTAGAGTTTGTCCAAGGATGTTGAAATAAAACTCTTTAATACCATGAATTACAAAAGGACGAATATATACAAACTCACCTTTGAAGGTGCTAGCACCAGTTTGGAGAGAAGCAATCACGGCCGTTTGCTTCTAAGCCGCCTAAAAAGCAGCATCTCGAAGTTTGGGCATGGACTTTGAAGCATTCTTAAGAGCAGAAATTTTCTTACCAGATCTTGATCGCTGCACCTCGAATTCAGACATGAATTAGGATAATTCAGCCAAGACCGCTCCCAAAGATGACTTCGCCTCCGCCGCCTCTTGTCAAGATTCCTCTAACTTAAGCACTTCATCAAGCTGACAAGAACTCTCAGCACCAGTGGCCATAGTTTTCTCCTTCCCGAGAAGAACCGAGTTACCTAAGCAATGAACAGACAAAAGAAGAGAAACAAGTTAGCATAAGAAAATTGGAAGCAAGTTAAAGCAAATGAAAATTTAAGCAAAGCTTCACCGAGAATGCTGACTTTGCTGTCTTTATATACTCCTTCTTGTTGAGCATCTCGGGAATGGGAGGAAAGTCCTCGATAGTGTTCTTGAGGAAGCGCATCAAGTCGACCCCTCCCATCTTGGAATCTTTAATAGGAGCCGATTCCTCCAGAGCATACGAGAATCGGAAGTCTCTAGAAGATTTGCTCTTTTTACGTAAATAAACTTCAGGAGGAGGAGAAAGCTCTATGCGTTCACCCGCCTTCTTCTGAGCAGCCTTAGTAACAACATCCTCACATGTTATGACCAAGCAGCGTCTAATCATCTTTTCACCTAAGCGCTTTGCAAAAGTCACTTTTTGAGAAAAAATTACCTTTAATGGCAGACTCGGATGCCGACTTCTTCTTTTCGGTCTTCTTCAGCACCGATGAACTAGAGGGTGATTTGGGAGACTTAAAATCTCTAACCTTAGTCAAAGATCTTGACTTCCTCTTACTAGAAGTCAGGAAGCCTACAGAAACCTTGCTAACCTTCTTAGAAAGGTTAGTTACAACCTCATCAACCGGTGCAATCTCAGTAGCCGACACAGTCTCAGCAGCTGGAGTATCAATGATGCGAGACTCTGAATTGATGGTCAGAGCTTCAGGAGTTTCAATCGGCAAAGCCACAATTGCCAAATCCTTTTCTGGGACTGAGTTAAAAGGTTGAGGAGTGCTGAATCCACCGAAGGAAGCCGGAGCATCCCTAAGACGACATCCAAACTCGCAAAAATGTTGGGCATAGAAAAATCATCAACCCCCAAGTTGACGCCAAGAATCCCTAGAAAAGAAGCAAATATTAGCCAGATTTGAAACGTTAAAGGTGATACTTATAAAGAGGATAATAGATTACCCCTTTGGTCACGAGAAGGTGTCCTTCGAAGGAAACCTTCTAGCAAGGATTTCTAATCAAAGAGAGGAGTACTAAAGAGACGTTCTCGAAGTACCTAATAATTGAACAGATGAAAGCGAGCAGAAGGCAGTGAATGTTTTACTACAGAAGAGAAAACAAACATAAAGACCCGAGAGATAAAATCTAGCAAATTATTAACAAAGACCTAGAAATCTACCGGGAGCTCTCATCCATGGAGAAAAAAATTCCAACGGTCTTAACGGATGAAAGACTTCATTAGAGCAAACAAAAAAGTAACAATTTTTCCAACTCAAAACTTTAGAAATCGGATTATCCAAAAACTGATTACCGGGTTTTGACCTACCAAAATAGGTCCCTTCAAAGACCTTAATCTCACAGCAGTTAGTCAACTCTTCAAAAAATTGAGTTGAGACATTAACTCCACCTTCGCTTCCCAAAACTAGTGCTCTGACAATGTTCGCAACCCTAGCAGATCTAAGTTGAGTCATCGCGATCCTCCGAGCAAAGCAGTACTAAGGAAGCAGATCCGGAATTGGAAACCACATTTTGGTTTCTGTAAACCACCAATCATAAATGACGACAAATCCCTCTGGAGGATTTCATGAACGGTAATCAGGATGGGAGAAAATATCAACCTCCCTCATCTCCAGACATGCGAGAATAGCTTTTCTAGCCTCCTTGAATTTATAATGGATGGACCGATATCAAGTCCACCATGCCAATCACCTAAGTCACTACCAGAGCTGCTTACAAAAAAACATTTCTGCACCATCCTGGGTTCGGCTACTACAAGTAGCAGAAGAAGGACTAGAGTCAGCGAACTCAGAACTAAAACTAGAGCTAGACCTAGAACTGGGACTACTTATTTCTATACCAGCACACCTCACTTATAAATAATAAAGCAACTCGGTAAAAGTAAAGAGGGAAAGAAGAGAGAGAAGTTACCTCGTAAATTTTGGATGAAAGTAAAAAATGAAGGGTACTAGAATGCTATTTATAGTAAAAAGGCAGCTACTGAATTGCCGCGCAATAATGACTCGCGTTAAACCGATGTGACTGTTTGACTAGCCCACTCATGAACTGACATGTGGACCAAAGATTCTCGAAGTTGGAAAACAATCCAACTCAGAAATTCGGCACTAGAATTTTCTGAATCTGGGAGGGGGACAATTGTTAGAGGTGGATCCGAGATCCAACTTTGGTCGAGGAAAACAACATGTCAAATACTAAAGAACAAACCAATTGCAAGCATCAAGTCTTCAACTCAGATATCACCATCAACTCGGCAAAGTGTCGTCTCGGAAAGTTCTTCAAACTTGAAGAGAAGTCGGATGACACGTCATCAAAAAAAATGGAATTTTCCTATTTTGAAATAGAAAATTTCTGTAAATTTAGCATGAATCTTACCTGATTCAATCTTATCAACACAATGGAAAATCTTCCTTTATTTTCTCTACAATAACCGCCTCTATAACCTATAAATAGAGGCATAATCCTTTGAAAAGGGATGAACTTTTTGACATACTTTAAGCTAATAAGAACACCCTAGTCGGCAATCATCTCTACTTGTTTTAGTTAACTACTCTTGCTCCAACTCAACTCGTAAGTGTCATTGTCAATTCTCTCCCACTCTTTTTGATCTGGTACCTTATTTCTAAGTACGGTTGGTGCTAGAAACTGGTTCCAACAATGTTCATTTTCTTAGAGCAACATTATTGGTAGGCTCTTGATAAGAATCTCTAAGTATTAAAAATGATTACATTGGAAAAAAGTAGAGTTAAGAGATGTATTTTTGTTTTGAGTTTGTAGGTGTGATTAATGGTAGGTTCTTAGGTGTGTTTCTTAGAAAAGAAATAAATTTCTTTTAGATAACTTAATTATTATTTCAAATTAAAAATTCTAAAACATACAGTTAGGTATAATAAATAATCTTAAACACAATCAATTTAATCATGATTGGTTGAAAGTTTAGTCCATATATGCTGGACCAAAATGGTTTAACATAACTGAATTAGGTTTCCTATTTTTCTAGCAGGTTGATTGAGTTGAGTTTGAATCATATATAAATGGGTTAACAGAACTAAATAGAGACCAAAATGGATTAACTCAAATGAGTTCTGTTTGAACATACCAGAACTGAATTGAGTTTCCATCTAAAGTCATATATAAATCATTATATTACAGGGTGATTCATTTGAGTTTCTATCTAAGGTTATGGTAAATTCTCAGTTATGGTAAATTCATTTGATTCATTTGAGTATTATTCATTTGAGTTTGAGTTCTCTATGGTTAATACAGATTATCACTCAAAAAAACACAGAACCTACACTTTATTTGTCAACTATCACATTTTTCACCACATAACCTACGACTATAATCACATAACCTACATCAATCACTGCAGAACCTATGACTATAATTACCAGATTATCACCAAATTATCAACAAGACATAGGAGAATCTAACCTTATATATCGACTCACCATTTGCTCCTCCCACTTTATCCCAGCTCCTCTCACTACTGTACTCATTTCGCCATTGCACACCATTCCTCACAAATAAAACAGAGAAGAGGTTAGACAGAGAAAGAAATGTATTATAAACACAAATTCATCATAAACAATTGAGCATAAACAATTCATCATAAACAAATCCATCATAAACACAAATTCATCCGTCAATTCATGACAAACACAAATTTATCATAAACAAATTCATCCGTCAGTCATGAATTAACAGCAATTAAGTACTCAAACATGCTTCTAATTACCCTAATTTGAGGGTTAACAACGAATCAACACGTTTCACGAAATCTAAAAACTCTAATTTCCAAAACCTGACAAACCCTAAAACCTAATTTCAAAATCAAATCGATGAAAACTAACATAAACTAAATATTTTCCCTATATTGACTCCGCAAATGATCGCTTTATCTGATTTTGACTTCGATTTTGACTCTGCAAACGATCACTATCTCCAATTTTGACTCCGCAAACGCGCCGGAGAAAGCCGCAGACGGTGGAGATTGTAAGACGACGGCGTCACTGTCTACGGACGGTGATACGAGCCGGAGATCCCTTCGATTCGACACTTTTGCTCGATTTTGTTCTTTTTCGTCGCGAGAGAGGTAGAGAAAGATGAGAGAGAGACGAAAAAGAGAGGAAGAAAAATGAAATCAACGCGTTTCAGTTTTTTTTCCTCCTTTTATATTTCTTTCAACGAACAATGTGAAAACGCAAAGTTATCGTTTCTTAAAACGAAAAACGTTTCTTGATTAAGAATCAATCCTTACGTTTATAATTTCTTTTACATTTTTTTTAATCGGTTATAATACTAGGAAACCCTTAAAATACCACCGATAATGCTGGTCTTAGTTTCCAACGGACAAAATCTCTCAAATCCATTTTTTTGATTGCAGACACGGAATCTCATATTGTTGAAAAATAATTTCTTCAACTTTTTCAAACACAATAAGTTCGGAGTCTCAATCAAACAACTTTAATTTGTAAACTCTGATAACCAGATTCATCACTGCATCAAGGTCATCAATCTGCTTATCAACCAAAGAAGACAAAACGGGATCATTGATACGTCTTAATACAAATGATACTTCAACATTTTCTAATCTTCTATCTTTTTGAAGTTGTAGTTTTGGCTTCAATGCCAAAGTTTGTATCAAGATTTACTCGGTTGAAGAGTTTCTCTGCGCCAAGTTTTTCTGGACGGCCTTACATAATTTCAACTCTATTAAAAGGACAAAAGATTTAGAACATACTGAAGTAACACTACAAAAAAAATAGTCAATTTCTGACTGAAATGTGTGACTCATTAATCAGTTGCATAATTAACAATTGATTTGGGACTTATGTACGACTACGAAATATCAGTCACACATCAAACGCATGCCTGCTACTGGAAAAAAGTTGCAAATCTGTTGCAAATGTACAACTGATTTGCAACTATTTGGAGATTGATCTGTTCAGTCGCACATCAATGGTAGATATGCTACTAATGTGCGACAGATTTAGTAGTGGCAATGTGTCACAGCAAATATTTGTTACAAAGTGTTTTGAAACCTATTTCTAACAAAAATGTGTGACTGGTATGATCCTAGAATGAACACTTCTTTAATGATGACAATGAGAATGATGAAGACGAAGAATATAATATGTATAACTATCAACTATTTATGTGATATATTATTGAACAGTAAACCTTTGACATGATTTAGAAAGATTAAGTTTTACATTAATTTGCCGGTAGTGAAAATCCCGAACATAATTTAGTGCTTTTTTCGTAAAATATTCTTGAATGAGCTTAGTAGTACCCACGACGGTTTCTATAGGAGCAAAACATTTTTTTGTATGCAGAATAACTATGTGACTGATGGTTACAGCAATTGCATAATTGTTGGGATTGCTCCCATAGAGTCTCGATCACAAAACACGTAGGTTAGTTGGCTTAGCATAATAATCTCTGGGCTACTATATTCATTCAAACATTTCTTCCTATACAAAAATATATACGATTAGGTATTTTTGTTCAGGTTATTTTTCCTAAGAAATGAACGTTAAGCATAATCTCTTAAAATCAAAAATAAGGAAATGTTTATTATGATTAAAAATATAAAATACCATAATATCTTTGAATTATTATTGCTATCGGGATATTATGCTTTCTCTTTATTTCTCGTGGAAAAAAACCTGAACAAAAACCCAAATATAAATAAAAATCGTATATATAAATGGCTTGTATGGAATCTCTGAATGAGTATAAAGTCCAGCCGCTATTGTGCTAAGCCAAGTATCCTTCCGGTCCCTTGTTCAAGTCTTCAAGGAGCAATCCCACATTATGAGTCTTTATGAGACCAATTTTAAATTCTATAGTCTAAACCTTAAACACAATGAGTCATAGATCAGTTACAACTTCTGCCATTGATCTTTGACTTATGGCTAAAATTGCAATCAATGCGCAATGAGTCATAGATCAGTTACAACTTCTGCCATTGATCTTTGACTTATGGTTAAAATTGCAATCAATCGCACATCAATTGCACTTTCTACCACTGATATGTGGTTGATAATATGATGTAGAAACATCACTTAGCAATTTAAGAGATACAATATGAAGTGGCAATATGGAGCACGTGAAGATTTAAAGAGACACGTGATTGGTT
>OVBA01000989.1:0-51336 GCA_900406435.1 Lepidium aucheri | reverse complement strand
GATTTTCTTCATGTTCATCCTTTTTACAAGCCATTAATAGCATGTCTTCTTTTTGAATTTTTTCNTCATGTTCATCCTTTTTACAAGCCATTAATAGCATGTCTTCTTTTTGAATTTTTTCTCCAAACTTCCCGCAATTATAACATTTGACACTTGACTTATCATATCTTGATTTGGATGTTCCTCGCCCGGGACCTCTTGATGAGCTTTCTCACCTTTGGTTGTTGTTATCTTCATAGGACCACGAACCACATCCATTTCCGTATCCACGGCCTCGTCCTCGACCTTGACCACCACCTTTTCTTTGATGCCTTCGATCATTTCCTTATTTAGTCTTATCAATCCGTAACTTGAGTACATATTCGGAGATATCTTTTTTTTTCTTTTTCTTTTCTTCATAAGCTTGCAATGACCCAAGAAGCTGTTCTAGTGTCATAGCCTCCAAATCTTTAGTCTCTTCGATGACGGTGACAATATGCTCAAACTTTGGATCCAACGATCTAAGGACTTTCTCCATGATTCTCACTTCATATAACTTTTCTCCATTTTTTTAAGGTTATTTGTAACCATTAAAACTCTTGAAAAGTAATCGGACACGAGTTCACCTTCCTTCATTTGTAAGGCTTAAAACTCTCCTCTTAGGTTTGAAGACGTACTTTCTTAACTTGCTCCGCTCCCTTGTAGGAGATTCGAAGCTTCTCCCATGCTTCTTTGGCCGACTTTTCTTGTGCAACCTTCTCAAATGTGTCTTCATCTAATCCTTGATAGATTAGACAGAGAGCTTTCTTGTCTCTCTTTCTCGAGTCTCTCAAGCTATCTTTTTTAGCTTGAGATATACTATCTTCATCTTCCGGTACAACATAACCTTTCTCGACTATCTCCCACACATCATGTGCTCCTAGGATAGCCATCATATGTAGACTCCAATTGTCATAGTTACTCTTCGTAAGCATGGGGACTTGGGAGAGAACACTATTACTCGCCATTGTTGTAAGAATCTTCTAGCTCTGATACCACTTTGTTGGAAGAGAAAACTTTGAAGATGATTATGGAGAAGTCTTTTAAGTGTTTAGAAGAAAACTTTGAAGTGTTTAGGAGTAAGAAAGCTTTATACTACTTTGTTTTTTTCTTGAAGATATATCTCACAATAAGATGTGGTGGGCTATTTATAGCCTCCATATTACAAGACACTTGTCCGAAATCTCATATGAGATTGACACCTAGATGGACACTAATCTTACCTTATAAGTTGACACATAGATGATGGACACTAATCTTACATACTACATTGACACATGGATGGACACTAATCTTACATTACACATTGACACTTGTTTCTCTTCTAGAATGACACCTAAAGGTGTAGAGAGTTCTTCTAGAATATGGATCTGATTTTGGATCTAACTAATGACCCATTTAGTGATGACTTGATCAAAAATCAAGTTTACTCTCAAAAAAAGGTCCTAAATCTTAATGAACTATTTTGGCACTGCCAATTTCTTAATAAATATTTTCACTCGTTTTGAATCTCATTTGATGTTTGAAAATTTTAAGAAACTACATGAACTTCGTAATTATGTCAATTTCTAAATTGATCGTTAAACGAATTAACGATTAAATTTCCATCAAGTGACACGTATACGACCGATTTAAACGGCCATATTTTTTTAAAAAAAAACTTAAAAATCTACAAAATTCCAAAAATTTAAAAATCTACAAAAATTTAAAACTTTAGAAATATTATAAAAATTAAATTAAATTAAAAATAAAAACAAAGTAAGAAACAATCAAAAAAATTTGAGACATCAAAATAATTCTAAAAAATTCAAAATTTTATATAAAAAGACTAGAAAAATATTTGAAAAATTGAAAATTTTAAAAAATTAAATTAAATAACATAAAATAGCACTATAGCTAACTGAAAGTAAACTTAATGATAAGCTCATTACAACATGACTACAATCATAATCCAACAATTCAAAAATTCCTAAGCTCTGAAACCCTAATTCAAAATTCGTCACGAACCATAGAAATCCTCAACAATTCCAATTTTTTTAACATAGTAATGAGTTGATGAAACCACTACAAGAAATTAGGCATATTGTGTCATTTATTTTATTAGTTTGCATCAGTTTGTAATTGACACAATGACTATTTACATCACTTAGAAAAATAATTCCAAAAATGGTGACTCAAATAGTTAGTGTTAATTTATGCCATTGATGCAACTATTCTTATCATTTACTAATAATTGGTACTAATTGTATTTGTATCGGTTATTATAAATGATGATAATATTTATAACATTTAGGATAATTGATGTTAACTTTGTGTCACTTGTAAAAATATAACAAATTTTGTATCAGTTATTGTAAATGATGATAATATTACATCATTTATGGTAATTGAAGTTAACTTTGTGTCACTTTCAATAAATGAAGTAAAAATTTGTATGCCTTATTATAAATAATGATAATATTTACATCACTTAAGTTAATTGATGTAAATATTTATATCAGTTAATATAAATAAATGATGTTAATATTTGTTTTGGTTTAAACAATTGATGTTAAATATTTATACCAATACTGTTTTTTTAGCTAGCCTAATGGCTTTTTAATCTCACTTCTAATATTTTAGGTTAGGGTGCCTGAGGATTTACAAAGAGAGCACTACCACTTGCACATCTATCCTCGGCTTATATCAAGATTGCTTAACTAATACAAAAATAATATCAATTATAAATAAATAATATTAGAATTATCTTAAGTACTTTGATATTTTCATTTTTAGTTTATATTAAATTAAATTTTAAAATAATTCATTTAGTTATAACAAACTTTATCATTAAAATTGTAACATATATATATATATATATATAAAGATTTAATATAATTAATTAAACAAAATTAAATGTACATCAAAAATATAAAATAATAATAATTCATTCCTACAAAAACACCATAAAAGTTAAATCTTATAATAAGTTAAAATAAATTAATTAACTAACTCCATTAATATCTATTCTTTACTAACATCATTTTCTTTTTTTTTTGGAGAAAGAATATGTGTAACAAAAAAATCAAGTATTGTTTATCTATGAAAAATATTTATTTTTCTTAAACTTAAAACTAATAATAATATTTACCTGACAAATTCAATAGTTGAGTGTATTTACAGAAACAGTCCATTTAGTATTTTAAAATATATATTTGACATATGGAAAAAGTTCAAACAAAAATTATAACTAAGTTAGATTTTTATGTTACCTACTAATTTTTGTCTCGTAATATTCCATTTGAAATATGGGGGATTTTATTAGAATGACCTAAAATTTGGTTGCAAATACAAAAGTAAATCTCAATTTGAGTTAAATGCAAAACTAACTCAAAAAGGTAGGGAAATTATAATATTCTTTTTAATGAACAAACAAAAAAACAGATATCACAATTATATTTTTAACTTTTTGTAGTCTACAATTAAAGTCAACTCAAATGTAAACTTAATATAAAGTCTACTAGTGAGTAGACTTCATATATAATGTACATTGTAGACTTAATATGTAGTCTACTTTGTAATTTTATTTTATTTTTAGAAATGAAATTAAAAATATAAGCAATTACGATGTTTAGTTTATTTAATTAAAAATATAAGCAATTAGGATGTTTTAAAATTAAAATTTATTTACTTAAATGTATATTTCAGTATATGTTTTGAATTGGATTTTAATCTTTGTAAACTTCATTTAAAGTCTACATGTTGAATTTTAGATTTTATGTAGACTTTATTTAAATTCTATATTTTAAATTTTTGTTTTTATGTGGAGTTTAATTAAAGTCTACAAAATATAATTAATTTAATGCAAAAGGTAATTATTAATGAAAATTTACTCAGTGTAGACGTTATATGAAGTGTACGTAATGTATACTTAAAGTGAAGTGTAGTTGCTGAAGACTTAATATGAAGTCTACTATGTGTAAACTTTAAATTAATCCACTTTCACTTTTTTAAGCCCATTGACTTTGTATTTACTCTTATAATTTACCCTAGGTATAAAAGTAGTTTTACAAAGTTGAAAGAAACCCTAATTTCATTTGTAGCCTTCTCTCTCATTTGTAGCCTCCGTCTTTCCTCTCATTTGCAACCTCCATTCTTTTTTAGGTAAGGTTTAATTTTTCTTCTTTGTTTTACTAAGATCTCGGTAAAAAACAAATAAATCATTTTCTATGTTACAAACTTTAAAGAAATTTACATTTTGTTACTTGAAAAAATAAAAAGTGAGATTTATCTTACTTACTCTTTGATTTAGAAGTCTAATTTGTTTCAGTGTTCATTGTCTTAGATTTGTTCAAATGAGGACCAATGAAAGAAGAAGAGAATATCTCATGTAAACTATATAATTCAACTTTCAAGGTATGAAAGATTTGACTTTTATTTAGTTTTATTATAAAAGATTTTGTCTCTTTTATATTCTTTGTTAGATATAAATTTTTTGGTTTTGTGTGTAAAGATTTTTTAACTATTAAATATTAGATTTTTATCATTGTTTTCTTGAGTAAACTTTTATTTTTTTGGTTGATTTTTTATCCATAGTTTTTTTAAATTTGTTTATTGTTAATATCAGTGAAACATTTCATTTTTGTTAAATTTCTTGTTAATAAATGTGAAATATATTATTTTTTATAATATTTGTGAAAGATTTCTTTTTTGTTGATTTTCTTGTTAATGGTAGTGAAAGAATTAATTTCTTTCTTATTTTCTTACGAATAAGTCATTTAGATATGCTTCTCTAGTTAATAGTTTTTTGTTAATTTTATTATTAATATTAGTGAAATATTTCATTTTTTTGTTAATATTTGTGAAATATTTTATTTTATTTTTGGTGATTTTCTTGTAAATCGTAATGACATAATTGATTTCTTGTGAAATATTCCAATTTTTGTTGCATATATCAGTTGCAGACATTGGTTGTAGACATCGATTGCAGACATGAGTTGCAGATATAGGTTGCAGACATCAGTTGTAAAAATTAGTTGTAGACATCGTTTGCACACATCGTTTATAGAGATTGTTGGAGAAGACAATATCAAGATATTGATAAGAGAGATAAATAGAGATCTTCTTAACAATTTTATATAAAATATCATACTTTTGGTATTGATGAATGGTTGTATTTGTTGACAATAAAACTAGAAAGTTATGTAAAGATTGACTATTTTAAGTTTTAAGCTTAATTTATGTCATGAACTAATTAAAGTTGATATAATATGGAAAATTTAATTGGTACACATACGATCAAAATACAAATATTCATATTTATGTCTTTTAATCAAACATGATGAATTTAAATCAATACACATAGGGAAAACTAACTATCTAAATCATTTCTATAATTTATTCAACTATAGATAAAACATATAAAATTGATATAGAAGCAAACAACTAAAGCAATACACATGGGAAAAATTGACATAATAGACTTCATATGAAGTATAATCTCAATGACTAAAATTATTTTTAAAAATATATTCAACCAAAGATATTTAACAAAATTGTCTAAGTAGACCTCATTTACACAAAGTAAATCGTAGTTGTAGACTTTAAATGAAGTCTATTAAAATGTAGACTTTATTTGGAGTCTACTCAATAAAGACTTCAAATAAAATCTACTCAAAATAGAATTGAAATGAAGTCTACTCAGAATGATCCACATTAAAATGACACATTTGATATGATCCACATTAAAATGACACATTTGATATGATCCACATCAAAATGTCAGCAATGTAAACATAAAATGAAATCTACTCAAAATGAGTTATCATATGCTATAAATTCATTTTTAACAAAATCGTTCTAGTGGACTTCAAATGAAGTCTACTCAATGTAGACTTAAAATGAAGTCTACTCAAAATGAGTTATCTGCCTAAATTATATCAAAAATATAGTAAACCATAAATATAACACATAAACATAGAAAATTTATACAGAGACGGACAACTAACGAAACACATGAAAAAAATACAAAAAACATTATACATATGCTATAACCTTAATTTAAACAAAATTTGCACAGTAGATGTTGGAACCGGTTCTAGCACAAACAGTACTTAGAATCAAGGTTCGTGATTAAAAAGAGTGGGAGAGAATGGGCAAGGACACTTGTGAGTTGGATTGGAGCAAGAGTAGTTAACTAAAACGAGTAGAGATGATTGCCGACTTGATGTTCTTATTGGATTTAAGTATATTAAAAAGCGGATCCCTTTTTCAAAGGATTGTGCCTCTATTTATTGTTCATAGAGGTGGTTATATGTGTAGAAAATAAAGGAAGATTTGCAATCATTTTGATAAGATTGAATGTGTTAAGATTCGTGTTAGACTATGGAAATTTCCCATGTCGGAACAGAAAAATTTCCATTTCTTTGTTTTGCTGACTTGTCATCCGACTTCTCTTCATGTTCGAAGAATCTTTCGGGATGAGACTTTTGTCGAGTCAAATATGTTATCTGAGTTGAAGATTTAGTGCTTGCAATCGGGTTGTTCTTTTGTATTCGACCCGTTGTTTTTTGTGGACCGAAATAGGATCTCGGATTTACCTCCAACAATTGTCCCCCCCAGACTTGAAAAATTTTGGAGTCGAATTTCCGGGTCGGATGGTTTTCCAACTTCCAGAATCTACGGTCCATGTATCAGTTTGCGTGTGGGCTAGTCGAATAGTCGCCTAAGTTTTATGCAAATCATCATTATTACTTTGTGGCGTCGCTTTGATTTCCTTCAGCTCAGTCATAATTACTGTTTGGCGTCGTTTTGGCTTTTGGTAATTCTCTATAAATACCGCGCTTCTTGTTCTTTTACCACTCACTTTTCATCTTCACAATTTTTCTTAGCAACTTTCGACTTTGCTTCTTAATCTCTTCCGACTTTAAGCTTTTCAAATTTCTTCTAACTTTTTCTTCAATTCTTTTTTTGAAAAAATGGGTGTTGATGATTTTAAACTTCTGAATGTTGAAGCCAGTGTGAAATCCACGCTCGACGGTCTAAATGATCGGTCTTCTGGAAGTCCTTCTAGAGTTGTTAGGCCCTCTGTTGCTCCATCTCGGGATATTGTAGAAGTCCCTTCTGAGTCTGGTCGTAGAGATTCATGACCTGTGAAAAAGGCCAGGGTTGATTTACTGTTGAGGATTGGTTCTCCTAGAGGAGGTGGTAAGAGTGGTTTTGCGGTTACTTCTCGTGGAAGGGGTAGGGGTACCCTTGAATTCTTTTTTACCCAAAATCACACTTTTCCTCGTTCAATTTCTGGACTTTTAGTCTGAATGCGATGGCTTAATGAGTCAGATTACAACCTTGCAGAAGCGCTTCCCCTCCCCGGATCAGATGACGAACCGTGAGGAGTATGAAGAGGCTTTTTATTTTTTGTTTGGGGTTTGTACCGATTTCTGACTGTCGCTTCATGTTATTAAATTGCTTCTGATTTCTAACTATTGTTTTTCCAACGTCTTTTACAGTTTATCGCTTGCCTGAACAGCATCATGTTGGAACGGAAGAAGTTTGCTGCCAACCTGGAAAGCGGTGCTCGGAGGAACTCGTCCACCCGAGTTACTGGGGATTACCTTGAGGTGGTGGAACTTCGGTCTAAACTCTCTGCTGTCGAGGGAAAAACTCGTTCATGTCAAGGATGAGTTGAGTCTAAAGCGCAAAAATTGTCCTTAAGTTTGTGGAACAGAATGCGGCTCTGTCGGAGTCGCTTGGTTGTGCCGACTTTGATCGGGTTGACGCTTTAAAATTTACTGAAAAAGCTGGCGATGAGGTTCTGAAATTGTGAGCCAAGTTGGACTCTATGAGGAGGGACTTTGATTCTCGACTCCGTCAGGCCTTAACTGTTGAGAATTCGAGTATTTTCAAGGTTCTCTGCGATTAATGGTTTGATCATTTTGGCTGAATTGCTGGTCGGTTCAACGACCTAGATAGGAACCTTGAGGGCTGTTTGTCGTATGCCCAATATCTTGGATCGACAAATGTTTTCTAGTGCTTGTCTGCTCGAGGAGTCGATATCTGTCCCGAGGTCAACAACTTGATGATCACCAAGATGGACAAGTTTATGGGCCTCGTCAATAGGGAGAGCTTGACGCTGCTACTTCCGGGAGACTTGGTCATCCCCATATTTTAGTTGGGAGAAGTTTCCAACGCTAGTCAAAGTAGACTTCCAGAAAAACACCATGATTTCTCTGGGCTTTGTTGTAGTCTTTTCTTTGTAATCGCCACTTGGCTTTTTGAAAATTGTACATACTTTTTGTAAGCGATACTTTCTTTGGTACATATTTTTTTAGTAGAAATGAAACATCATTAGTTGTTATGAATTTTGTTTTTCGATTATGACCTGTATAATGAAAAATTTGTCAATTGATTAACTTGTTATTTTACGAATTCGACTCACCGAAATCCTTTTCTTGTCTTTGTGCGTTTAGTCAAGTTTCTTAGTTTAGGAAGAGAAATTTTTATTATGCGGCTTTTAAAGTTGAGGTTTTAAGACTCAGTTTAAGTTTTAAAGAAGTTCGGACTCGGAAACTGTATTCGTAAAACTTTGTCAAAGAAATTTTCAATTATCTGCACAGAAATCATGTTCTATTTTTGTTGAGACTTCCATCTTGTAATTCTGTACAAAGCTATGCCTTGTCTTTTGACGAGAACTGATCTTGTAATTCTGTACAAAACTATGTTCTGTTGTTTGTGAGATTTAATCTCGAAAGAGCTGTATAAAGCTATGCTTTGTCTTTTGACAAGAGTTGATCTTGTAAGTCTGTACAAAACTATGTTTCGTCGTTTGTGAGACTTTAATCTTGAAAGATCTGTACAAAGCTGTGCTTTGTCTTTTGACAAGAATTGATCTCGTAAGTCTGTACGGAACTATGTTCCATCGTTTGTGAGATTTTAATCTCAAAAGATTTGCACAACGCTGTTCATTGTCTTTTCGCGAGAATTTGATTCTTGTCAGTGCTACAAGGAGTTGGTCTCATAACAGTTAAGAACTACTTTTGGATTAGAATTAGGAGTAAGAATTAGATTCTCGTTAAAGTTTTTCAAGGTTGTCTCGGCGAGTTTTAAAACTCGGCTTTAAAGATAAAGGCTGGGCCTTTGTCGGAGATTCCTGAGATTCGACTCGGTGAAGTTTTGAGATTTGGACAAGTTTTTTGAGATTAAGCTTGGCAAGATCTTAAGACTTAGCTTAAAGATGGATTGCGTTTGATTTTGCGGGAATTTATCTCGACTTGTAACTTTAGTGACTATAGGATGTAACCCATTTTTTTTTCTAAGCCCGACTAGGGGTTTATAATTTTTTTATACAGTTCTAGCTGGACCCAAAGGCGACCTATGTACCCTTAAGGGATCAAGCCAAGATGTAGTTCTCGGAACATACTTAAGTAAATAGAGATGCATCAAGTAATGCATCTAATTCGCCGAGTTGGCGAGCTTTTAGAAGTAGTATTGTTTCAAGTTGATAAAGTTCCAACTTCGAGGAAGCGGTGCTCCACCCATAGTGGCGATCTTGTAAACTTCTGGTTTTACGACTTCGTAGATGATGTACGAGCTTTCCCAGTTTGCTCCGAGTTTCCCGGTGTTAAGTTTGGCCATGTTCTAAAATAATTTTCGGAGTACGAAATCACTTACTTCAAAGTGTCGTTCGCATACTTTCTTGTTGTAGTACTTTACGGCTTCTTGTTGATAGTTTTCTACTCAAAGAAGTGCTTAGTTACAGTCTTTTTCCAAGTCATCAATGGTATTTCTTATAGCATTGTTGTTAGCATCATCTTTCTCGGGTAGACGTTCTCAGTGTAAAGTTGGCACAACTATCTCAGCTGGAGTCATTGCTTCCATTCCATGAGAAAGGCAGAATGGAGTTCATCCGGTCGAGCGTCTTGGTGTAGTCTGATGTGACCAAATTATGCTTCTAACTCGGAAGCCCAACTTCCCTTCTTTTCGGAGAGTCGTTTCTTTAAACAATAAAGAATCTTCTTATTCGTGGCCTTAGATTATCCATTGCCTTGAGGGTTTCGCGGTGTTGATTTGCTCACATGGATATCCCATCTAGCGCAAAAGTTGGTAAATTTCGCTGAGATGAATTATGATCCGTTATCTAACACAATCTTGTAAGGTAGACCATGTTAACAGATGATATTCTTCTGCACAAATTTGATCACGTCTTTGTCTTTGATCTGGGAGTTAGCCTCTGCTTTGACCCACTTTAAGAAATAGTCTATCATAACAAGCATGAATCTCTTCATCCCTGATGATGGTAATGGTCCGACTATATCCATTGCCCATCGTATGAATGGATAACGCATAATTGCTGAGGTCAGCTCCTCAGTTGGAGCATGAATGATGTGCCCGTGTCTCTAACATTTGTCACATTTAGCGGTATATTTAGCACAATTCTTTGCCATAGTCGGCTAATAGTAGCCGAGTGTTCTAATTTTCTGAATGAGTGTTCTTCCTCCGTTGTGGTTTCCACCTGCTCCATCATGTTTCTTTTTGATGATCTCGTCAACTTCATTGCCGTGAACGCAAGAGAGTAATTGATATACCTCATTTTTATCGGTTTTGAGCTTATTAATTCACATGTTTTCAGAATATTTGTTTGCTTTATAGAGTCTTTTCAGGTGAAAAACAGGTAATATCCGGATGAATAAGAGCCATTTTGGAATCTCAGCCATAAAGCAGCGATCCATCGATATACGCTCTTGATCGATCGATCCTCGATGTCCAGCAAGAGCTGTGCTCGATCTGTAGATCGACCAAGACTTTTTAAAGATCAAGTATTCAACCTTGATCAATCGATCCACACCCTTGATCGATCGATCCTCGAAGCTGACAAGGAGAAAACCTAATTTTTCCTATTTTACACCTACTTTTTTTAGGACCCATATAAGACCAATTTTCATTATTTTTTAGAACAACCATTGTTATGTGATAAGAACCTGTACTTGAGTTTTTGGGAGAAGAATTTCTATTCCCACACAATTGGAGAAGAATTCTAAACCATCTTATTTCAATACAATTTATTTTTATGCTTTTCAATATGTTTTGAAATATGATCTCCTTCACCTTGTCTGAGTAGTTCTCCAATCAAGTTTAGGATTTTCTAGAGTTACAGGGAATTGAAGAATTAGGAACAAATAAGTATTTCTTGATTTGTTCTCCTCCTAATCGATAATTTTAATGCTTAGATTAGAGTAGCTAACTAATATATGATCTTATATTACCTAACATTCCAAAAGCTTGATAGGAATTAGATCCTCCTTAGGTGAGCAATCAATCCTTAACCACGATAGCTGATGTTAAGGTTGATTGTGGACTTATCAGACCCGATTGATAATGCATACTAGCCTCTTGGTACCAACGATAGTTAGGATCGCTAGGTTGCTGGATATAGTAATTGATATCATGATAGTGGATTGGTTATAAATTCATGTGTGAGTCGAGATTGTTTCCTGAATGTTTCCTGAATAGTTCCCTGTTTCGTATTCCCTTGTTTTCGGGTGAACTTCCTAAGCTTGGTGTTTTAATTCATTGATTATTAATTGTTAGTTTTGTTTCAATTAAGGTTACAACCAACTTTCTATTCACCTTAGCTCTAGTTTAGTTTCAGAATTGATAGTGTGATAACCACATAGAGAATTTCGAAGAGATATGTAGCACTATAGCAGCAAGTGGGATTCCTGAGGATTTTGCTAAGTGCAAGCTCTTCAAGTCTCTTCCTTCAGCTTAGTTGACTTCTTGGGATGAGACTAAAGATACCTTCTTAGATCACTTCTTCCCCAAAGCTAAGACCAATCAGCTCAAAAATCAGATTTCACACTTTCAACACCATGAAGATGAGTCTTTTAGTTATGCTTGAGAACGTTTCAAAGGGTACAAGAGAGACTGTCCGCATCATGGGCTTAGTGATGATCAAATTTTGACATTCTTCTATGGAGGTGTGAATTGGGAGTACATGCGATTGTTGAATGCAGCAAGCAAGGGAGATTTCATGACCAATACAAAGGAGAACGCCTATGCCTTGATCAACAATGTGGCTGCATGTTCAAGTGATCTAAGCATGGTTTAGGAACCTTTTAGCGATGATGAATGAGGAAGTTTTTGGTCACAGAAGATTGATGGGATTAGTGAGAAGCTGGATGAATTCATTGCAACAAGTGGAGTCAAGAAGAAGAGGGCGGTGCATAACTGTGAGACACAAGTAGAGATGGATACAGGGTATTTGGATTCAACATTGATGTCTAACAACTTTTACTTATCCTCTAGTCAACTATCTACACCAAAGAGTTCCTCATGTAGTAATCAATATGAGATTAAATCTATGTTACAACAACTCATACATGGATAAGATCATGCCACGTCTGAGATGAATGCAAGGGTAGATAGGTTTTACACAAAATTTAACTCGAAGTATGACTATGTCATTGCCTAGGTACAATAATCGAATTCATCTTCTTCCCATTATGATAGCTACCAAGAATGTAATGCTTTAGCATTAAGAAGTGGCAAGCACCTAGAACCTCCTGTGAGGAAGCCATCCGGAAAGGATGTGATGATAGATATTGAGGATGACGAGAAAGATAAGGAAAAAGAGACGATTTTGATCTGCAGGGAGAGCGATCGATCGATCCCATGGACGATCGATCGATTGACAACGCTGAACTGAATGCTATGCCAAAAAAAAACTCCACAGTGGTTCTGAGTCAAAGATCAGCTACTGTTCTAGAGAGGACCTATGTACCAAAGCCTCCATACCCCATTCCACCAAAGAAGTCTCGAAAAGATTTGGAAGTTGCTAAGTGCAAAGAGATGCTTGCGGATTTGAATGTGAGGTTACCTTTTGTTGATGCTTTGCAGATGATGCCATCCCTTAAGAGCTATGTAAAGGGGTTGGTGACAAACAAATTTACAGGGGAAGAGAAGGTTCTGATAATCACTTAGGACTAAAGTAATGTACTTCAAAACAAGCTACCCAAAAAGGAAGAAGACCTTGGACAATTTGTGCTTTCGATAGAGATTGGTTCTCTTGTATATGCAAAGTCTCTTTGTGACCTTGGTTCAAGTGTTAACCTAATTCCATATTCTGTAGCATTACGCCTTGGGTATACAGACTTCAGGAGTACTAGGATTTCTTTGATTGTTGTTGACCGTTCGGTCAACCTCCTAGTTGGTATTCATAAAGATTTGCATGTGAAGATTGGGAATGTGATATACCTCTTAGGGGTGGTAACTCATATTACTGGAGGAAACTTTGCACAGATTTACAGGTTTTGAGCTCATTAATATGCCTACTTTTAGAGTCTTTTGTCTGTGTTTTATATAACTTTTAGGTGGGAAACATAGGAACTTGGATTATTGGCATTAGAGCATGGTTTGGATTGTTTTGGAGCATTACTTGAACTTTTCACGGAATAGGCCTACGATCGATCGATCAACACAAAGATTGATCGATCACACCTTCTTGCCAGACCATTGCTCGACCTCACGATTGACCAGACATGTTGGAGATCGATCACACAAAACTCAATGATCAATCGATTCCCACACTGATCGATCGATCAACATGCATCCGAAGCAAATACCTAATTTTCCTATTTTGCACCTAATTCTCAGGACATATAAATACTCCTATTTTCCTATTTTCTATTTCTTTTAGAGACGATTCATAATTTACAGAGAACTAGAGAGCTATTCTATAAGCTAGAGAGAGAGAGAGAATTTAACATTGAGAAGAATCTCTAAACTCCCTTTTTATATTTTTATGCAATTTAAGTTGATTTTCATCATGTCTTTTGTTTCAATCCAAACCATATCTGAGTAGTTCACCAATCAGGTTTAGGGTTTCTAGGGATTTAGGAATCAATGATTAGGGACAAATAGAATCGAATCCAATAGAGTATTCTCCATCTAACTCTTGTGCTTAATGCTTAGAGTAGCCTGATCAACTAATCTATAAACCTAGGTTGTTAGCATTCCAAAAGCTTGCTAGGAATCTGAACTAGATTAGATGAGCAATCAATCCTAGACCATGGTAGCTGATGTTTAGATTGATTGTGGATAGTTGAACCTACTTGTTTAATACTTATTCGTAATTTGGAACCAACGAGAGTTAGGGCCTCTATATTATCGAGTAGAGTCTCAAGTGCTACGAGAGTAGGCTTGTTATATCTTTCTGTTCAAGTCGAGAATTGAGCTTAATATTATTCTGAATAATTTTCCTAGTTAGATTCCTACTTCCCGATGAATACCCTATGCCTGGTGCTTTTTATTATATAGTTTACATCGGTAAGTTGCTAGTTAATCATCAAAATCTGATTAGTGTAGCTTTGAGAAATAAAGTCGATAGTGGATAGTGTATCACTTGATTCTTCGTGGATACGATGCTTAAGTACTACTACTTCAATGCTGTGCACTTGCGTTAGATTGCTTTAGGTTAAAACCTGACTCGCATCAAGTTTTTGGCGCTGTTGCCGGGGAATCAATTAGTTTCCTTTGGATTAAGATTTGCTTTCAAATCTATACTCTTTTACTTACTTTTGTTTTTGTTTTTTCCTTTGTTTTAAGTTTATGCACCGAAGAAGTCAAGGTTCGGAGAATCTACTTGGTTTGAATAACGAAGAACTTGCTAGAGTTGAAAGAGAAAATCGGAGAGCTAGACCAATAGTCAGAAAAACCAGCAGGATGCTCAGGATCATGAAACTCGGCCACCTGTTCTGAGAGATCAAGATGTTCAGCACGTACTATCAGAATAGGTCTGCTATTCGACCTCCATCTATCCATAGGCAAAACTATGAGATCAAGCCTTAACTGATTGGATTAGTGAAGCAATATGTCTTCAACGGTCTCCTAGGATAGAACCCTATGGATCACATCAAGAACTTCGAAGACATGTGCAAACATGTGCAGTACCACGAGTTCGAATGGAGTCCCTGCAGACTATGTGAAGTGTAGGCTTTTTCACCATTCACTCTCTGATAAAGCTTCTAGATGGTTGCGATCTTTGCCTCCAGGTTCGTTACTACATGGACTGAAGTTAGAGCTGTCTTCAAGGATTAGTACTATATGTTGGTTTTTATGAGAGAAAGCTCTACATAAACCGTGGAGACTTCACTTGGTGAAGGAAACCACTTAACCCACAAAATGGACTCGATCTCAAGGATGAAGAAACACCAACTTGTGGTTGAATCTACACAAACAAAACTTGATAAATCCGAGACAATAAAGGAATAGCTTGGTCTTAGCAAGAATAGAGAGTCTAGGTTAGAACTAGTCCAAGCAAAGCATTACAACACTTTGGAGTTTATGTGCTAAGGAAATCTTGGATCTAAGAACCATTCAACTAGATCTTTACGAGAGATTGAACCAAAAGCAAGAGATGAGTTTGGGTGGAGATTTAGAAGTGTTTTGGGTAGGAGAGGACTGCCATAAGGCTGCCTCTTACACGAACTCAACTCCTAAAAACTACATCTTAAACTACTTGCATAAACATAAAATTGAGAGAGTTTCGTAACACTTCTTTTGTATTGATTTTTGGATGATATTACAAAGAAAATAAAATGGGTATTTATAGAGTTACAATGAGGTTATCTCAGCACAAAATAAACCCTAATTGGTCAGCTTTTGGACGTTTGAGAGGAGAGAGGGATTATGGTCCCAAAGCCTCTTCCTTTGGCCTTGACTCTCCTCCTTTCTTCTTCTTGACCTTAAAGGTCTTTGGCCTCTTTGGCTTCATCCTCTTGTCTCCTTCATAAAGTCTAATACATTCCCCCAAGCTTTGTCGGCGAGACGCTCAAGGCCAAAGGCCTAAGGACCAAAGGCCAAACTTGCCAACCGATAAACTACCTCATTAAAAACCCTAGAGAGAAAACCACGTGGGACAAAACTCTACTAGGGGAAAAGAGTATAGCTCATCGGTGGTTTGATGATGCTTGACCCCAGTTTTTGAAAAATTGCATTTGAACCAATGCCTTCTTCTTCCAAGCGTTTCCTTGCTTTAGTCCTTCTTGACTTTGTTTCCCTTCTTATGATCCTCTTGTTTCATCTAGTGCTCTTTGTGAGAATTTTCACACATTCCTCCTTCTCTTTTGAACCTTCATCATGAGATTCAAAGAGAAACTTTAAATATATGTTGTGGGGTTTAAGAAACACTTAAATGAGGATTTAGAGAAACCAAATGAGAGGATTCAAAGTATAAGATATGGACTTAAGTATTAAACAAATTAAAATTTGGAAAGGTTTAGAGTTTAGCTTTTTTGGAGATCTTTGAAGAGTTTTGGCAATTTTGGAGCATATTTGCAAACGCCTTTGGTATAGATTCAAAGCCTTCTATCAACTAGCATCTCCACTTTGACCTTCCACCTTAGTCACCTACGGATCCACTCTCTTTAGGTCAGCCTTTTTGGTGCGCTTTGTCAAGTCCTTCCGAGTTGAGTTAGGTTGGAAAACTGAAGTCCAAAGCTTGGTATCTTGATCAAATACCAAGCTTTATGTTGCGTCATCTTCTAGCTTCATTTGAAGCCTTTTAGGGTTTGAGTGCAGCCACGAACTGACCTCCAGCCTGCCTGACTTGCTGCACAACTCGCCACCTTTTCTTTGAGATAATAAGCGAGCTTTCTCACCATTTGAAACTCGGACCTGTTTTAGACTTTCACACATTCTAAAAACAAGAGATGGTGAGAGATTAGAGTATAAGTAACAGAGAATAAGAGATAATAAGTAACAAAGAGAATATAGAATAGAGAGAATAGAGAGAATAGAGAGTGTGAGCGGAAGAATGGAGAACGGGAGAATAAGAGATTTTTGCTCAAGATTTCATGTGGAAATAGATTTTCTCTCCGTTTTCTTGAATTTTGTGGAGGCATTAGCTGCCAAATACCAAGCCAAGAACATCTTAGAACAACAAAAACTTGGTGCTTTAATGGCTGGTCTAAATTATGGACCAATGGACAATTGATTTATCCATGGTGACAAGAATGAACTCACGAAATCCATGAGTTTTGTGGGAGCATTGGATCCTAAATACCTAGCCAAGAGCACCTTAGAACAACAAGAACTTGCTGCTTAATAACTGGAACAAACTATGGACCGATGGACAATTGAGGGGAACCAAGCATCTTATGCTCTGATACCATGTTGGTTTTTATGAGAGAAAGCTCTACATAAACCGTGGAGACTTCACTTGGTGAAGGAAACCACTTAACCCACAAAATGGACTCGATCTCAAGGGTGAAGAAACACCAACTTGTGGTTGAATCTACACAAACAAAACATGATAAATCCAAGACTATTAAGGAATAGCTCGATCTTAGCAAGAACAGAGAGCCTAGGTTAGAACTAGTCCAAGCAAAGCATCACAACACTTTGGAGTCTGTGTGCTAAGGAAATCTTGGATCTAAGAACCATTCCACTAGATCTTTAAGAGAGAATGAACCAAAAGCAAGAGAAGAGTTTGGGTGGAGATTTAGAAGTGTTTTGGGTAGGAGAGGACTGTCATAAGGCCGCCTCTTACACAAACTCAACTTCTAAAAACTACATCTTAAACTACTTGCATAAACAAAATTTTGTGAGTTTTGTAACACTTCTTTGTATTTATTTTTGGGTGATATTACAAAGAGAATACAATGGATATTTATAAAGTTATAATGAGGTTGCCTCAGCACAAAATAAACCTTAATTGGTCAGCTGTTGGACGTTTGAGAGGAGAGAGGGATTATGGTCCCAGAGCCTCTTCTTTTGGCCTTGACTCTCCTCTTTTTCTTCTTCTTGACCTTAAAGGTCTTTGGCCTCTTTGGCCTCATCCTCTTGTCTCCTTCATAAAGTCTAATACTATACTAAGTCAAGGACTGCAGCATTTAGAAGCAAGATCTCAGCGTTTCAGCAACGTTCTGGTGAGTCTTTGCATGAAGCTTGGGAGAGATTCAAGGAATACCAACGAGATTGCCCCCATCATGGCTATTCGGATGAGCACCTGCTTAACACATTCTATGGAGGAATCGATTGGGAGTACAAGAAATCTTTGAATGATGCTAGCAATGGAGATTTTATGACAAAATACAAGGGATGAAGCCTTGAAACTCATCGATAACTTGGCTGCAAGTTCAGGGAACCATTATCCACAATATGATCGAAGCAAGAAAATCAATAGTGTGGAAATTCAGTGAATCAATGAGATTTCAGAGAAGCTTGACATGCTTATCAAAGCAAGCCGTGGAGAAAACCGAGGAGTGCATCAGCTGGATGACACTAGGGATGTCGATCAAGTTCAGGTTGAGTCCGATATGTCTGAAGATCAGAAGGAAGTCGATTATGTTAATTGGAAAAATAGGGACAGAATCAGAACTCTCTCTCATACAGGAGCACCAATGTCGAGAATCCACAGGACATCGTCATGCCAACTCCGATTATGCCACATGGATCATCATTTCAGGGTAAACCATTTGTGCAAAATTCATGACAGTGATAAAGCAATCAAAGGTCGAATTCAGGAGATGGAGATTGGCGAAAACCTTACAAGCCATACACACAAGAGGCTACACAACAAGCTAGTTTATCTGGAACTTCTACCCATAAGATGAAAGCTCTCATTCAGCAGCTTGCAGCCGAGCAGCAAAAGTCTACTAGGGATCTCAATACTAAGGTGGACAACATGTACAACAATTTGAAAAATAAGTTTGAATCTGTTTCAATACACTTGAAGAAGCTGGATACACAAGTGGCACAAACTGCTGAAGCTATGAGAAGGCCACAAGGAGATTTGCCGAGTAAAGTTGAGAAGAACCCTAGAGAATCTTGCAATGTTGTGAATCTTAAGGCTAAGGAACTCGATATTGACAAGGAGAGCAGCCGTGATGATAAATATTGACCTCCTATACCTTATCTCAAGGAGCTTGTAAAGCAAGAAGATCAAGGAGAATTCACCATTCCTTGTCCTCTTGGTAAGTTGAAGTTTGGTGATGCTTTGTGTGACACCGATGCAAGTGTTAGTGTGATCTCATCGGAGACAATGAAGGAGCTTGGGATCGAGCTTATACAGGAGCATACCTCATCCATTTCGTTTGGTGATGCCAGTTCTAAGAGCCCTAGAGGCAGGCTAGTCAATTTTACAGTCATTGTGGGTAATTGCAAGGTTCCAACCAATTTCACGGTTGTTGAGATGGCTAAGGAAGGAGCTGTGCCCATTCTGTTGGGTCGACCATTCTTGAATACTGCTGAGGCAAGGATTGACTTTCCTAACCAGAGAGTGGTGCTTAAAACGTTGATAACAGAGCCTCCTATCTTATTAGAAAATCGACTAAGAATCTATGTGGTGTGATAAGGAGTCGTGTTGAGAATGAGAAGATTGAGGTTGTGAATTTGATCAACACAAATTTGGAGTATGAGGAACCGGAGTATTGGTCATGAAATGAAGAGGAATATGGGATATATCAGGAGCAAGCACGAGAATCAGTTGAATATGATGATGATAGTATCCTTAATGACAAACCCGATGAGTATTATGATAATATCCTTTAAAATTTGTGTTTGAAAATTTTTGCAGGAAGACTTAGTCTTGAATCTCCTGGACCATACTCGGTTAAGGAAATGAAACCTGATGGAACTGTAGTGTTGCTGGACACAACAAGTGCTGAAGTCCACATGAAGGATGAATAATTGAATGAGTTCATCCAGGATGAGATGAAAACCAAGGGAGTGATCATTCCTCCCAAGGATGATTTAGCCAAATGAGTGGCATTCAAGTCAAACTATTGACTTTAAATAAGCGCTAGGTGAGCGGCAACCCACTAATAGGTAATTTTCATTTTAATAGTTTTTCTGTTTTAAATTGATTTTTGGTTTCCTTTTGAGTTTTTTTAGGTGAGAAAATCAAACAAGGGCTTTGATCGAGTGATCTACAATGTGATCAATCGATCAGTGGTTCTTCAAGGGTATACACTCGATCTAGTGATTGATCTTCACACATGTGATCGATCGATCATCGGAGAAAAAGATACTACGCTTGATTTTGTGATCGACTTATCAAGAGGATCGATCGATCAAACATTCAAGAAGAGGAACGCTCAATCTGTTGATTGACCTGAAGAAAGGAGATCGATCAATCAACGGGTACCAAAGAGTTACGCTCGATCTACTGATCGACCTGCACAGTATTGATCGATCGATCAGCAAGTTTTAAGAGGTATGATCGATCAATCAATGCCTTGATCGATCGATCACTGGGCCAGGTAAGTCTTTATAACATAGAAAGTACGGGTTTTGTTCAAAATTTATTCTTTCGCGGTTTTTAGTCGATTTTAGGCAAAAATCTCTAAAATCCTCTATCTTCCTTGATTCGTAACCGTTTTATTCGATTTAAAAGCCTAACCTGATCAAAATTTCATCCTCTATCCATTTATCTATTTATCTGATTCAATTGGAAAAGGTATGGCTTCTAAATTTCCGATTTAAAAGTCACAAAAATTGGTGAGTTTTTTGGAATTCTAGAATTGGATTTGTTAGTGCTCAATTGTGTTAATCCAATATCTAGTCATGATTCTATGGGGATTTCGACCACTCTTACCGATTGCATGTTTAGATTTTTCTTTAGAAATCTATTGTTAGGTTGTCGTAGAATTTTAATGAATTTTAAATTTTCGGTATGGAATTGAGAATTTGTGTTGTTGATTAAAGCATTGCTGGATGATTTAGATGTTCTATGATTGATTTAGCAAATGATTTCACATAATTCTCACTTGGATTCCATATTTTCAATTTTTGAGGATATTGATTTTTCTCGGTTTTGTTTGATCGTTGTGTACAGATCATGGATAAAACTCGCAAAGGCAAGCGACTTTCTAGTAAGGTTAGACGTTCAACTAACTCATAGGCAGGACAATCTTCAAATCCGCAAATGTTCAAGCAAACTTGTTTGCCTTAGCCTAGACACGATAGTGAACCTTTTGAGAGGAATTTGGGTAATTGGTCTGATTCGTCGTTTTTGAAGAACGACATTACTTACAGGAAGAGATTAGAGGATTCGAGATGGGAGAGCTTTCATTCAGTATTTTATGATCAGTTGTTCAGGAACAAGCTCGTCCCTACCAAGTTTTTGTGTCCGACGACATTGGGCAAACTTGGTATTCTCGGTGATGTTATGGGCATGCTCGAGAGATTAGGCTTTGGTACATTTATGAACAAGCCACAACCACTGTACCCGGAGGCAGTCCGACAGTTCTTAGCCTCCAGTGATCTTCATCTCGCAGTTGACCCACATGCTCCTTTCTATGCTGCTTACTTGACATTTCTGTACCGTGGTATTCAGTACACTCTGACCGCTCAACAGATTTGTCAGATCTCTGGGTTCTACAGCAAAACCAACAGCACACTACCTTCTAGTAAAGGTACTCCTCTTGATGCTCTTTGGAACAATTTAGGTAGTGGTACATTTCAGGACAGAGATTTGAAGCTCACCTACATCCAACATCTTGCGATTCGGATTGTGGCTAAGATGTTGGGGTCGACGATATTGTGCAAGGAGGTTAACCCTGCGGTTACCAAACAAGAGTTGGAGATACTCCATCATGCTTTGTATCCTCCGATACCAGACATGTATGGTTCTGTACCTACTCCTGATGTTGGTCCTTGTGACATCAACTGGGGATATGTGTTCGCGAAGTCACTTCCCGAACGTTGATTCCGAGGCAGTCCGAGTCAGCTTGTGACTGAGATAATAGGTAGTCTCTTGACTCCCATGTTTGAGTATATAGAGATGGATCTTAGCAACACAGTGTAGAACGAGGGGATAACATATGTTGCTGATCAGGTTTTGACCAACTTCACTTACATCACTGAGCAAACAAAGTGGAGGTACTTCACTAGGGATGTTGAGCCTTACCTTGTCTCCTTGCATGCACTTGCGCTTACATCTGTCATCTATAGAGAGAATGTGATCTTTGAGCCACACGTTACACATCCTCAGGTTGCAGTCCGAGAGAGAGAGCAGCCTCATCCACCTTGACGATCTACACAGAGACGTCCAGCAGCTGCAGCACCAGCACCTATACTGTTGCAGCCCAACATCGCTCAAATGCTTGAGCCTATCATTGCAGAGTACAATGCAGAGTATGATATTCCTCCTTTCTCTGATGACTTCACTGAGCAGCAGTACCAACGTTGGCACTATGAGACAGAGCAGAGGAAGAATTCGATGAGGAGACGCCTTTGGGAGGCACTTAGGAGGATACCGGTTTCTTTTTGCATGAGTGCACCTGCTGTAGATCAGCCAGAGAGTAGCACGACAGCTGATGCTCACCTATCGGATGTTGCTGGACATCAATCTGAGGCTGACTCCAAGGACACAGAGGATCAGCCACTTGAGCAGCGCATTCCTTGTCGACGTAGGCGAGTACCTGGAGACCGAGAGAGCCAGAGCCCTGAGTGATCGGTTTTTATTACCCTTTTTCTTTCTTTATTTTTGATTTTTCTGCTTTTGTTTTTTTATGTGTAAGTCGTGTTCTCTTCTAGCTTGTTTACACACTAGGGACAGTGCAAAGTAAGTTTGGGGGAGATGCACTTGCTGTGACTAACGCTTATTGCTTTGTTTTGTTTCTTTTTAGTTGTTATTTTCAGACTTTAACTCTATCTATGTTATGTTCTTGAGCTTTTGAAATATGTTGTCTAAGGAACCATGATTTTCGAAGATTGTTGCAGCATTGTGCTTTTAGGATCATTGATACGCACTTGTTTGGAATCGATTGACTATTGGAAAACCTAGAGAAAAAGTATCTTCTCAAAGACACATATCGATTTTTAGGTATTCGAAGAATCTATGCCGATTTCAACTTTAACCTAACTTAATTTTCTTGTCAAGGGGCTTGGTATGCATTGGATTGGATTCCTCTCTTCAGTCCTGAAAGAGTTATCTGTGTGAGTATGGTTCCCGTCTCTTAGATATTCAAATTATTAAGATTCTTATGTGACTGAAAACAAAGTTGAAGCATGTAAAATATAGCCAAGGATCGAAATTTTGTTCCAATGAAGCCATTATTGCTTTTATTCTTTGAGTTGCTTAAGAACCAACCAATTCAAAAATTACAATGATACCCTAGGTAAGTAGGGAGATATCTGGTTGGACAGTCAATAAAAAAACACCTAGGTAAGTAGGGAAAGATTGGTTAAGCAGTCGATAAAAAAATACAATGATACCCTAGGTATGTAGGGAGAAATCAACTGCAAATGAATGGAATGAGAAGAAAGGAACCATAGGAAGATAGTCTTGTGTTTGGATAAAGGCTGATAATGAGTCCATGTGTCCATTGATCGATACCCCGTTGATGAGACATCACTTAGATGATTAGGAAGTCACTATGGTGCATTTGGGTATTTTGCATTTGGGTATTTTGATATTGATTATAGAGTCTAATTGGCAAGAAGCTAAGCCTGTAGGAAGTACAAGGTGGTCTCGATACCAACAGTTAAGTGTTGATGGTTCATATGGAGTGTATTGTGCAATGTCTGATGACGAATGAGTTCCTTGAGGGAATCTTCTCTTTATTCTTTTCTTTTTTTGCTTGAGGACAAGCAAGAAGCTAAGTATGGGGGAATTGATATACCTCTATTTTACAAGTCTTGAGCTTATTAACATGCCTACTTTTAGAGTCTTTTGTCTGTGTTTTATGTTACTTTTAGGTGGAAAACATAGGAACTTGGATTATTGGCATTGGAGCATCATTTGGATGGTTTTGGAGCATTACTTGAAGTTTTCACAGAATAGGACTATGATCTATTGATCAACACAAAGATCGATCAATCACACCTTCTTGCCAGACCATTGCTCGACCTCACGATCGACCTGACATGTTGGAGATCAATCACACAAAACTCAATGATCAATCGATCCCCACACTGATCGGTTGATCAACATGCATCCGTATCAAATACCTAATTTTCCTATTTTGCACCCAATTCTCTGGACATATAAATACTTCTATTTCCTATTTCTTTTAGAGACGGTTCATAATTTACAGAGAACTAGAGAGCTATTCTGTAAGCTAGAGAGAGAGAGAATTCAACATTGAGAAGAATCTCTAATCTCCCTTTTTATATTTTATGCAATTTAAGTTTATTTTCATCATGTCTTTTGTTTCAATCTAAACTATGTTTGAGTAGTTCTCCAATCAGGCTTAGGGTTTCTAGGGATTTTGGAATCAATGATTTGGGACAAATAGAATCGAATCCAATAGAGTATTATCTATCAAATTCTTGTGCTTAATGCTTAGAGTAGCCTGATCAGCTAATCTATGAACCTAGGTTGTTAGCATTCCAAAAGCTTGCTAGGAATCTGAACTAGATTAGATGAGCAATCAATCCTAGACCGCGATAGCTGATGTTTAGGTTGATTTTGGATAGTTGAACTTACTTGTTTAATGCTTATTCCTAATTTGGAACAAACAAGAGTTAGGACATCTAGATTATCGAGTAGAGTCTCAAGTGCTACGAGAGTAGGCTTATTATATCTTTCTGTTCAAGCCAAGAATTGAGCTTAATATTATTCTGAATAGTTTTCCTAGTTAGATTCCTACTACCCGATGAATACCCTATGCCTGGTGCTTTTTATTATATAGTTTACATCGTTAAGTTGCTAGTTAATCATCAAAATCTGATTAGTATAGATTGAGAAATAAAGTCGATAGTCGATAGTGCAACACTTGATTCTTCATGGATGCGATCCTTAAGTATTACTACTTCATTGCTGTGCACTTGCAGTAGATTGCTTTAGGTGAAAACTTGACTCGCATCAGAATGCTCTTGTGCCAACAGACTTTGTGGTTCTCAAACTCGATGAAGAACCTAAGGATCCATTGATTTTGGGGAGGCCATTTCTTAGGACTGTAGGAGCAATGATTAATGTGAAGAATGGTAGAATCGACCTCAATTTAGTTTATATGGTCATGAGATTAGAAATGGATAGAATGCTGAAGAAACATATGCTGAATGGGATAACATTTATGGTTGATGCTTCTGAGGAGATCACAGATCAAGTGACTGATGAGATTCTAACTGAGGATCCCCTTGATATAGTACTCACAGGGACATAATCAAAGTATGGGTTTCCCAATGAGGAAGTAGCCAGTTGTGCCAAGATATTGGATTTGAGCAAGATAATTGAGCAGATGGTCGCTTATTTAGCCTTGGATGCACCTAAGCCATCGATCACACCACCTGTGGACAATCCTTGGAGCGAACTCAAAGCTCCTAAGGTCGAGCTTAAAACACTTCCTGTAGGGATAAGGTACGCTTTTCTTGGGCCCAATTCGACTTATCTTGTGATTATTAATGCTAAATTGAACAATGCTGAAACTGCTTTACTGTTATGCAAACTTTGTAAATATCATAGAGCAATAGGCTATGATATTCCTAGAATCTATCCTGAGTTATGTACGCATAGGATTCACTTGATAGATGAGTCTAAGACCTCCATAGAGAACCAAAGGCGTTTGAATCCTAACCTTAAAGAGATTGTTAAGAAAGAGATCATGAAACTGTTAGAAGCAAGAATTATATTCTCTATATCTGATAGTAATTGGGTCAGCCCTGTTCATGTAGTACCCAAGAAAAGAGGCGTGATTGTAGTTAAGAATGAGAACAAATAATTGATATCAATTAGGACAGTTACATGACATAGGATGTGTATCGATTTCAGGAAGTTAAATTCTTCGACTATAAAGGATCACTTCCTAATGGCCTTCATCGATCAAATGCTTGAGAGATTAGCTAATCATTCTTACTACTGTTTTCTAGATGGTTATTCAGGTTTCTTTCAAATTCCCAACCATCCAGACGATCAGGAGAAGACCACATTCACATATCCCTATGGCACCTTTGCTTATCGCAGAATGCCATTCGGTTTGTGTAATGCACCAGCGACTTTTCAGAGATGCATGATGTCCATTTTTACTGACATGATTGAGGATATTATGGAAGTGTTTATGGATGACTTTTTTATATATGGTTCTTTTTTTGCTGGTTGTCTTTCTAATCTTTACAGGGTACTTCAACGATGTGAGGAGAAACACCTTGTGCTGAATTGGGAGAAGTGCAACTTCATGGTTAGAGAAGGAATAGTCTTAGGACACAAGATATCTAGGAATGGTATAGAGGTCAACAAAGCCAAGATCAATATCATGCCTAGCCTGAAATCGCTAACCACTATAAAGGAGGTGAGGAGTTTTCTAGGTCATGCGGGTTTCTATAGAAGGTTCATCAATGATTTCTCAAAGCTGGCCAGACCATTGACACAACTTTTGTGCAAGGATGTCAAGTTCGATTTCACTAAGGACTGTGAAGAAGCTTTCCTCACATTGAAGGGAGCTTTAGTAAGTGCACCGATTGTGCATCCACCAGATTGGGACTTACCATTTGAGATTATATGTGATGCAAGTAACTATGCAGTTGGGGCTGTTTTGGGGTAGAGAAAAGACAAGAAACTGCATGTGATGTACTATGCTAATCGAATTTCAGATGATGCTCAAAAGAAGTATGCTACAAAAGAGAAGGAATTGTTAGTTATTGTCTTTGCATTCAAAAAGTTTAGGTCATATCTGGTTGGTTCTAAGGTGATTGTTCACACAGATCATGCAGCATTGAAGTACCTCTTCTCCAAGAAGGATGAAAAACCTAGACTTCTTCGATGGATTCTCCTCCTTGAGGCATAGAGAATGGAGTGGATGATCACTTGTCAAGGCTTCGGGTGAATGACAGGGTACCTTTGGATGATAGTTTGTGCGAAGAGCAAGTCTATTCCGTTCATACCACATCGAGACCAGCTCGTTCATCTGCTCATATTTCGCGGGTTCAAGGTACACCATGGTTTGCTGAGATTTTTAATTACTTGGCTGAAGATGTTGAGCCTCCTCCATTTCACGGTTATAGGAAGAAGAAGTTCCTTCGTGATATCAGACACTACTATTGGAATGCACCTTATCTTTACAAGTAGTGTGCTAATGAAATTTTCAGACGATGTGTAACCAAGGATGATGTTTCAGGGATTTTGTTTCATTGTCATGGCTCTTCTTATGCAGGACACTTTGCAACCTTCAAGACAATTTCAAAGGTACTACAGGCTGGTTTTTGGTGGCCAACCATGTTCAAGGATGCTCATGCTTTCATCTCAAAATATGACTCATGTCAAAGACAAGGGAATATTAGCAAGAGGAATGAGATGCCTCAGAATTTCATACTCGAAGTTGAGGTTTTTGATGTCTAGGGAGTTGATTTTGTGGGACTGTTTCTGAGTTCTCTAGGGAATCAGTACATCCTTGTAGTAGTTGATTCTGTTTCCAAATGGGTAGAGGCGCTGGCCAGCCCAACAAACGATGCTAAGGTTGTGCTGAAGATGTTCAAGCATGTTATTTTCCTTAGGTTTGGTGTTCCGCAAGTTGTTATCAGTGATGGTAGTTCTCACTTCTTCAACAAGACATTCAATGGTCTTCTAAGGAAGTATGGAGTTCATCACAAAGTGGCTACACCATATCACCCACAAACATGTAGACAGGTTGAAGTTTCAAACCGATAGATCAAGAGCATTCTACAAAAAACTGTTTGTTCGACGAGGAAAGATTGGTATACAAAATTTGATGAAGCTCTTTGGACATATAAGACAGCTTACAAGACTTCTTTAGGTACAACTCCATTCCATCTGGTTTATGGGAAGTCTTGTAACCTTCCAGTTGAGCTCGACTACAAGGCTAATTGGGATATAAAGCATTTGAACTATGATATAAAGTCGGCAGCCGAACGAAGAACTTTGCAGTTACATGAGTTAGAATAGATCAGGCACTTGGACTATGACAACTCGATGATCTATAAAAAAAAGTACAAAGGCAGCACATGATAAGCATATCTTTTGTAGAAGTTTTGCTCCTAATGATTAGGTTCTTTTGTTTAACTCTCATTTGAAACTTTTCCCTGGAAATCTTAGGTCAAGGTGGTCAGGACCTTTTACCATCAAGGAAGTGCGCCCCTATGGAGCTGTAGTATTGTTCGATGGAAAGGGATGCGAGTTTGTTGTGAATAGCCAACGTTTGAAGCATTACTTTGTCGATATGAACATAACCAAGGAGACTTCTATTCCCTTGACTAACGTTCCACTGAACTAAAGGTCTTCAAGTCAAGCTAATGACTTTAAACAAGCGTTGAGTGGGAGGTAACCCACTAGTAAGCTTTTAGATTTCGTTTTGCAATCTTTTGTTCTGGTTTTTGCTATTTTGTTTTGTTTGGTTTTAGGAAAAGGGAAGAGATCGATTGATCATTCAAAAAATCGATCGATCACAGATGGAAGGTGGACTATCGCGCGATCGGTTCACTGACCTGGAAGGCGTAGATTTATCAATCATATGGACCATTTGAACGCTCGATTGAATGATTGACCGAGCACGTGGATCGATCGAGTATACCATACTTCATACGATCCATCAGTAGAGCGATCTTAGATCAATTAACAGCTCGAGCAACCCCTGATCGAGTGCTCACAAGCAGAGATCGATCGATCATGGGTACATGTTCATCGATTTCCTCCTTTTTCTCTGATATTCCTTATTTTAGTTCCTTTTGTCTGAGGTTTTCTTTCCCATTCTTGTTATCACACTTGGACGGTGTGAAATAAGTTTAGGGGAGGATGCTCGTTGTTAGTAATGCACTTTTTGATTACTTGTTGTCTTTTTGATGTCTAAAAACCGATTGCTTAGGACTATGATTTTTGAGGATTATTGCATGTTGTGAACTAAGTACCATCAATGTTTGTTTGTCAGGGATCGATTGACCATTGAAAAACCTAGAGACTTGACACTTCTTTAGTACCACCCATATTCATGTTGGTTTTGTAATGGATCTTGTGTCGGCTTCACTCCCTAACTTGACTTAATCCTCTTGTCAAGGGAATTGGTATGCATAGGATCAGATTCCTTTTTTTAGTCCTGAAAGACTTATCTGTATGAGTATGGTTCCTCTCTCTTATTCATTTCATAGTTTGTTGTGCTAAATCTGAAGTGACTAGGTTGATAAAGTTGTGCATGTGGTAAGCCAAGGATACAAGTTCTCCAATGACACTACTTGTGACTATGTAATGATGGCACTCTGAGATTCATATCAATGATGGTGCCGATTTCTTGAACATTTTAGCTTACCGAGGAGAACTCCAATGAAGAAACTCTTTTCACATTCTTAGAGTTACTAAAGAACCAACCAATAAAAATACAATGATACCCTAGGTAAGCAGAGAAAAATTGGTTGTGCAGCCGATAGAAAAAATAAGATGATACCCTAGGTAAGTAGGGAGATATCAGTTGCAAAGTGAATAAAATGAGAGGAAAGGAACCATAGGAAGATAGTCTTTGTGTTCACGTTATGGCTGGGAAAAAATCTATGTGTCCATTGATCGATATTCCCTTGATGAGACCACACTTAGAAGCTTTAGGAATAGATATGGTGAACTTGGATTACTTGCTTGGATTGTGGAGTTCAGCTTGGGTAGTTGTCAAAGTGTGGAGGAATTACAAGGTGGTCTCGATTTTGACAGACAAGTGTTGTGTGGTTTACTATGGGATTGATACGCAGTGCTCTAATGACAAATGATTTCTTTGGAGTGGAATCTTTCTTTCAGTCTTTACTTTCTTTACTTGAGGACAAGCAAGAAGCTAAGTCAGGGGGAATTGATATACCTCATTTTTATCGGTTTTGAGCTCATTAATTTATATGTTTTTAGAATATTTGTTTGCTTTATAGAGTTTTTTCAGGTGAAAAATAGGTTAGATTCGGATTATACCCTCAAAACTTGGTTAAAGATAAATAAGAGCATTTTTGGAATTTTAGCAGTCGAGCAGCGGTTAATCGATCTACTCTTTTGATCGATCGATCCTCGATGTCCAGCAAGAGCTATGCTCGATCTGTTGATCAAACAAGACTTTTTTAAGATCGAGCATTCAACCTTGATCGATCGATCCACAGCCTTGATCGAACGATCCTCAAATCTGACAAGGAGAAAACCTAATTTTACCTATTTTACACATGCAGTTTTTAGGACCTATATAAGACCAATTTTCATTAGTTTTTAGAAGAGCCATTGTTATGTGATAAGAACCTGTACTTGAGTTTTTGGGAGAAGAATTTTGATCCCTACACAATTGGAGAAGAATTTCCCTCTTATTTCAATACAATTTACTTTTATGCATTTCATTATGTTTTGCAATATGATCTCCTTCACCATTTCTGAGTAGTTCCTCAATCAAGTTTATGAGTATCTAGGGTTGCAAGGAATTGATAAATTAGGAACAAATAGGTACTGCTTGATGTGTTCTCCACCTAATCCATAATCTTAATGCTTTGATTAGAGTAGCTAACTAATCTATGATCTTAGATTACCTAACATTCCAAAAGCTTGTTAGGAATCGGATCCTCTTTAGGTGAGCAATTAATCCTTAAATGCGATTGTTGATGTTAAGATTGATTGTGGACATAAATGCATACTAGCCTCTTGGTACCAATGATAGTTAGGATCACTAGGTTGCTGGATATAGTGATTGATACCACTTTAGTGGATTGGTTATAAATTCATGTCTGTGACAAGATTGTTGAATGAATGTTTCCTGAATAGTTTCCTGTTTCGAATTCCCTTGTTTCCCGATGAACTTCCTAAGCTTGGTGTTTTAATTCATTGATTGTTAATCGTTTGTTTTGTTTCAATTCAATTAACAACCAACTTTCTATTCGTCTTAGCTCTAGTTTAGTTTCAGAATTGATAGTGTGATAATTTGGTCCTTGTGGATACGATTACTAGATTAATACTCGTTTTGTTGTGTACTTGTAGTAGAGATATACAGTAAAACCTGAGTAACATCAGTAATACTCCGTTCGTGCTTCCTTGGTAAATCTTTTCTTTGACTGGACGTAAAAGGTGCACTTGGCTTTTAAATGGTGGGCTGCCCATCTGTATTCTGGCATTTCGCCGTCTAGGATGTATGTGATGATCTCGTCTTGGTAATCCACCTTTGATTTGTCGATCTGTTCAGCGTCTGCCATCTCGGGATATGATCCCTCTTGAGCATCATCTATAGGCGAGACGAGGTCAAGATCTCCTTTCAGTAAGCTTATTCTTGGACGACCTATACTTTTCACTGGTATTATTTGTCTTTGAATGGGGTCCGTTGTGGACGCAAGGGCTGCTAGAGCGTAGGCAGAGGTGTTCTCGGATCTTGAGATTTTGTTGATCCTATCAAGTCCTTAGTAACTCTTTAAACACTTTAAGATAAGCTTCCATTCGGTCATTCTTCGTCATAACCCCCGTTTACCTGGTTAACGATGAGTTGGGAGTCGCAATAGCAATCAATGTTGGTTTCTCCGACTTCCTTGGCTAGCTTTATTCCTGTGATTAATACCTTGTACTCTACTTCATTGTTGGAAGCCGAGAATGAAAATTGGAATGATTGTTCTAGGATATCCTTTATTGGGCTCTCTAGTCGAATGCCGACTCCCAAACCATGTTGTGATGAAGATCCATCCACATATATCCTCCATGTTGTGATGACTATCGCTAGCATAAGTTTCTCCATAGTTGGGTATCTGGACTCGGCTATGTCCAACGACTTGTTGAGATAGAAGATTGGGTACTGAGTTCCTATGTCATCTCGAACTAGTACGCCACTTACTGCTAAGGTAGAAACTGCAATGTATAGATACAGTGGTTCTCTGTTTTTTGGTTTTGCGAGGATCGGCGGTGTTGAAAGGTACTCTTTCAACTTGGAGAAAGCCTTTTTACAAGTCTCGTCCCACTTGAATTCTTTGTTTCCCCTCAACAAATTGTAGAACGGGAGACACTTGTCTGTTAAACACGATATGAAGCGGTTTAAGGCTGTTATATGACCTTTTATCCTTTGTACTTCTTGTTTGTTTTTTGGAGACGGCAACTCTTGGATTGCCGTAACTTTTTTAGGATTAGCTTCATTTCCTCTTTGAGTGACTATGTATCTGAGGAACTCTCTTGAGCTTCATTCTTCTGAATGCTGGATAGTGCTTCTCTGCACAGCTTGTTAATATGTGTACTCGGGAGACTACTCTCATTCAAGCGAGGTTCATGTCCGTTAAATCTTTCTGCGTCTCTTCTATTAATAGCCTCGTGCTGAGCGATTAGGTTGCACATTAGGTCCTGAGTGTCAGTGATCCTGGTGGTGGCGATGGAAAATCATTATCTTCATGAGTTTCTTGTCGGTTATCCTCCTGAGTCCGAGTTGAATTCACGGTTGACCCATTCGTTAGGGCGACGTGCTCTTGAGGGTGAGAATCCCTCTGTTCCGGTGAGCTGACGCTTGTTTCGCCTTCAACCATCCTTCTTCTCTTAGAACTTTATCTTGCTTGTGTGAAGATGTCCTTTGAGATCTTCCCCACAGATGGCACCAACTGGTGGAACTTGTTCTAGCATAAACATTACTAAGAACAAGGTTCGTGATAAAAAGAATAGGAGAAAATGGGCATGGAAACTTGTGAGTTGGATTGGAGCAAGAGTAGTTAACTAAAACGAGTAGAGATGATTGTCGACTTGATGTTTATATTAGATTCAAGTATGCTAAAAAGCGGATCCCTTTTTCAAAGGATTATGCCTCTATTTATAGTTCACAGAGGCGGTTACATGTGTAGAAAATAAAGGACGATTTGCAATTATTTTGATAAGATTGAATCTGTTAAGATTCGTGCTAGATTTATGGAATTTTCCATGTCGGAAAAGGAAAATTTTCATCTTTGTTTTGCTGACGTGTCATCCGACTTCTCTTTAGGTTCGGAGAACCTTCCGAGACGAGACTTTTGTCGAGTCAATTATGTTATCTGAGTTGAATACTTAGTGCTTGCAACCAGGTTGTTCTTTTGTATTCGACCCGTTGTTTTCCGTGGACCAAAGTAGGATATTAGATCCACATCCAACAGTAGACTTCAAATAAAATCTACTTAATGTAGACTTCAAATAAAGTCTACTCAGAGTGAGTGAAGTACCTAAATTATTTCAATATAAATATGTGAAATTTATACACAGACACACAACTGAGTAAACACACATGAAAAAATACAAACAAAAAAACATTATATATATGCTATAATTTGAGTTTTAATAAAATTGTAACAATAGACTTCAAATTAAGTCTTCTCAAAGTAGACTTAAAATAAAGTCTACTAACAGTAGACTTAACATAAAGTCTACTATAGGGTTAGTATTCCATTTGATCAAAGTTTGACTTTCCAGAAGTAGACTTTATTTTAAGTTTACATTTAAAAGGGTTAGTTTTGAATTTGACCAAATTTTGACTTTTCAAAAGTAGACTTAATTTACAGTCTACAGCATAAGTCTACAATATGTTTATAAAAGTAGACTTCTTTTTAAATCTACTCAGGTTAGTTTTACAATTGACTAAGTTTGACTTTTTGTGTGAAATCTACTTTGGAAGTCTACATTTTCTAGACTTTACTTTTAGAAATGTAGATTTTAAAATAGTCTACTTTTATATTTAGTTACGTCATATATGGAATGACGTAAGCTATTAATTAGTAGACTTAACTTAAAGTCTACATTTTTAAAAGTAGACTTTAAATTAACTATACAAAATGTAGACTTCCAGAGTATATGTCACTCAAAAGTCAATTTTTTTCAATTGCAAAACTAACTTTAGTAAACTTAGAAAGAAGTCTACTTTTAAAAATTCGGTGTAGACTTCTGATGTAGACTGTAAATTAAATCTACTTTGATTGTCAACACATTGGTCAATTGCAAAACTAATCCTTTTGATGTAGACTTAAAATTAAGTCTACATTAGATTTTTTTCTCGACAAAGAGAAAAATATAGACTTAGTTTTAAGTCTACAACACATTGGTCAAATGCAAAACTAGCCCATCTGTTGACTTGTAGACTTCAATTTAAGTCTACAAGCAAAGTAGATTTAAAGTAGAGTTTACTCTCTGCAAAAAACAAAAAATAGTAGTGAGTTAGATTGAGATTGTGTTTACCTTCAATTACTGCCCAAAACTTTGAGTCAAGCTATTACCAACGAAATCTAATCGTTTTTTTTCTAAAATCTAGAAAACAAAAAAAATTTAGAATTTGAATTTTTTTGAAATGCAAATGAGAGAGTATTTTCGATGAGATTGGTGAGAGAGTAGAAGAATGTGATGTTATGTTAGTCATTTGGAGGTTATTGAATCCGAAATTGGTATGTAAGTGAGCATTTAGAGCTCTTTTTTGGTTGTTAATGATGGTTAGGAATATTGAAAAAGATAATATTGTTGTAAATAAGTGGTTTGTCACACATATTTATGTTTTTAAGTATTTTTCAGAATAAAAATAATAATAATAAAACAAAATGACATGATTGTAAATATATAGAGTCACAAGGTTAAAATAGAGAAAACTTTGGAAAAAGAAAAATGAAAGTCATTTTTATATTTAACCCTCAAAAATGGATTATTTTTGAAACTAGCTCTTGAAACTTTGGCATTCTTGTTTCTCCAAATACCTACAATCTTTTGGTTGTGTCTCCGTTTCTATATATGCTAAATGTAAATGGGAAAACTGTCGATAAACATGTGAACTTGCAAAACCTGGTTGATTTAACTATGAACTTTGAACTCCGTCAATTAAACTACTAATTTGATGTTGACCTTAAACAAATACTAAAGTTTGGGTTGACTCGGCCAATTGAACATTCCGAAAATCCCAAATTTAAAATTTCTCAAAATTCGAAAGCCAAACCTTTTTAAAGTTCGATTCAATTGTTATCTTCATTTTAAAGAACCTCTAAGCTTGCTTTTCTCTTTTCTTTCAAAAATAAGTTCAAATTTGAGCTTCAAACTTATGGATATATGTGTTAAATAAACTCAAATTTGGGCTCATTCTTGAAAGAATGTAAAAAAAACAAACTTAGGGGTTCTTTAAAATGAAGATAACAATTGAATCGAACTTTCAAAAATTGGTTTGGCTTTCGAATTTTAAGAAATTTTAAATTTGGGATTTGCGGAATGTTCTACTGGCCGAGTCAACCCAAACTTTACTGTTTGTTTAAGGTTAACATCAACTTGGTAGTTTAATTGATGGAGTTCAATGTTCATAGTTAAATCAATCAGGTTTTCCAAATTCAAAAAAAAAATTGAAAGAAAGAAAAAAGACGAACACAGCCGCAACTTTTGACAAAGATTAAATCGATAAACCACAGTTGATGCATAAAAAGAAATTCAACAAGTATAATTCATGTGATCAGTTTTTAAACAATACTAATAACTTAATAACTTGATCAAATTAAGATCAATAAATAATAAAACATTAAGATCCACAGAGTATGCTATCCGCGTAAGTCGCGCAGGATTATTTGAATTACGTAATATTAAGTAAGTGTTTTGTTTTTTTTCTGTCAATCTTACTATAGTTAGATCGACAAGACCCGATCCATAGCTAAAGCCCAAACTCTAAAACTTCTTTCTTCTTTCTTCTTGCACCTGAAAAGACTCGAACCCGGGTGCCTGAGGATTTTTAAAGTGGCCACTACCACTAGACCACCTGTCTTCGGCAGTAAGTGTTTTGTATATAAATAAATAATTTATTTTGTGAATTTTTTATATCTTTGATCGCATATTTGGTCTTTCATATAATATAACAATCGACATGGTTTATGTTGTATACTATTTTAAAACATGTAGTATATTTGTAAAAATCAGTGTCTGAACTTTAAAAAGGTAAAAACATTAACGTATGTTTAATAAAATAAATGTTGGAAATTTTTTGAATAAAACAAATAATTTAATTAATGAAACGTAGATGCACATAATGTTAGTAGTAAGAATTTAATAAATATTTAAAATCAAACCATATACACACATAAGTATAGCTCCGTAACGATAGCTAGCCATGGGCATAAAACCGGATCCGAAGAACCAAACATGGATTCGACCCGGAAAAGAAGATCTGAACCCTAACCCAAAAAAGTTAAATATCTGAATGGGTCCAAAAATTTAAGACCCGAAGAACCGTATGCAACTGAGAACCAAACGGGTACCAGAAGACCCAGTTTTATAGTACTTTTAGGTATTCTTAGAGTATTATGTGAGTACTTTTTGGTATCTCTAGATATTTTAAATATTTTTTTGATTATGTGGATATTCAAAAGTACTTTTTTGGTTTTTTAGTTATTTTCTTGCTTTTTAAGATATTTATTTTGATTTTTTAAAAGATTTTTTTGGATATTTTTAGAGTATTTGGGTATTCGAGTCATGTTTGGTTCTTTAAATTAGGATCCAAACTGACCCGAACCTGAATGAAACTAATCTGGAACCGAACCAAAGTAGTGACATGTCTTATATAAGTATAAAGATAAACTTACAACTTTTTACATGATTTCCATCATAATTTTGTTGGCCATAATTATTAGGTATGTTAGTGAGAATGGTAAGTGAGTAGTTACAGGAGATCGTATTTTCAGTTATCGTGTGTTGTTCAAAACTTTCAAAATTAATTTTCAAAAAAAGTGATTATGATAGATCTAAAATTAAAGGATAAGAAAAAATTGTTAAATTAGAGTTTTTTTGAATTTCTTACAAAGTGAGGTTACAAAAAACATCCTCCGTTTTATTAAATTTTGATAGATACAAGATCAATGTGTATCAGAACCACATTTTATTTTTATTTCCCAAAAAGAGATAATTTTTTTTTTAATTTGATCTAATGTTGGCTAATATTAAATATTAGAAAAAATTTCATAAATTTTTTTCCCCAAAAGAATAAAGAAATAAATAATCTACAAGTTGTTAATTTATCAGGGTCTTTATCTTTTAATTATTGTTAAATAATATATCGATGATATGATTTAATTATTGTTAATTATTGTTAACGTTATATATTTTGGATGTGTTATAAACAATAGGATAAAATTAATTTAAAGTTCATAACTACCGTTAAATCTTATATATTAAAGCAGAAGATAATTTTATTTTGGACATGTTATAAACTACAAGATAAAATTAACCTAAAGTTCATAAATACCCTTAAAAATAAAATTAATATGAGTTTTGTTACAAATTTATATATTTAAATTTAAATTAATAAAGATTTAATAAAGAAAAATTATAAAAAGCTCAAATTTAATATAAGAAATATATGAGTTACAAATTCGGTTATTAATTTGGTTCTAGTATAGATAAAAATTTGATTTTCTAGGTATATAGATTTAAGACATATTCTGGTATTTTGTGTGGTTTGGTTCATCTAATTCTATATTTTGATTTAAGACTAAATCAGATATTTTTATTTCTCAAATAAAATTTGGTTAGGTATAGATCGAGTTCAGATTCGAGTATTTTTATAGAAAAATTTCAAAATTTTAAAAAAGATTAATATAAAAACTCAAAATTTTGTTCTTGATTTGGTTATGTTTCGAGTTTGGGATCATGGGTTCGATATCCTATGTGGTCCACGGAAAACAACGGGTCGAATACAAAAGAATAACCCGATTGCAAACACTAAGTCTTTAACTCGGATAATATATTCGATTTGGTAAAAGTCTCGTCTCAGAAAGTTCTTTGAATCGGAAGAGAAGTCGGATGACACATCACTAAAACAAAAAAATAGAAATTTTCCTGTTTCGACATGAGAAATTTCCATAAATCTAGCACGAATCTTAACAGATTCAATCTTATCAAAATAATTGCAAATCTTCCTTTATTTTCTACATATGTGACCGCCTCTATGAACTATAATTAGACGCACAATCCTTTGAAAAAGGAATACGCTTTTTAGTATACTTGAATCTAATAAGAACATCAAGACGACAGTCATCTCTACTCGTTTTAGTTATTTACTCTTGCTCCAATCCAACTCACAGATGTCTTTGATTCTAAGTATTGTTTTTGCTAGAACCGGTTCTAACAGTTGGCGCCGTTTGTGGGGAAGATATCAAAGGACATCTTCACACAAGAAAGAGAAAGTTCTCAGAGAAGAAGGATGGTTGAAGGCGAAACCACTGTCAGCTCACCAGAACAGACGGATTCTCACCTTCAAGAGCACATCGACCTAATAAACGGGGTCAACCCTGAATTCAACTCGGACTCAGCAGGAGAAGCGACAAAAAACTTGTGAAGATACTGATCTTCCACCGCCACCACCAAGATCACCAACACTCGGGAACTTACTGCGCAATTTGATTGCACAGTACAAGGCTTCTGACCGAAGAAACGCATAAAGATTCAACAAACTCGAATTCATTTGAATGAGAGTAGTCTCCCGACTACACAGGTCAATAGGCCGTGCGGAGAAGCACTGGCCAGCGTTCAGAGGAACTTATTTGGAGGAATACCAAGTCCACTGCCAGCGAACAACTCAGTACAAGATCACTCAACAATGCAAAGCATGTCCGGACAGCATGCCCCGACAACTCTAGATGATGCAACCGTGTTGAAGATGATGGACGACATGACGTCAAAATTTCATCAAGCTACCTCCAGCTCAGCACCTGAGATAGGAAGTATCCTAGCTTAGGCGCAAAACTTGTCACTTTCACCGAGGTTACAGAGAGTCTCGGTGAATAGAGGGCTACGACTTTGACACCCCTCTTACGATGGAAACACGGATCCAATGGAGTTTATTAGTGTCGTCAATGTCATGATGAATGGGAAAAACTACACCATGGACAACGAAGACGCAACTTACTGTCAGCACTTTGCTGAGAATTTGACCATTGACGCCTTGGTATGGTTCACCAAATTGCTAGCTGGGTCAATTAAGAGCTTCAACCAACTCTCCGAGTTGTTTATGAAGCAATATTCCTTATTCATCAACCAGGATACCTCAACCGCCGAGTTGAGATTATTAAGACAAGGTTTTGATGAGACCCTGAAGTCATATCTCATACACTTCAAGAAGATCCTGACAAAAGCTAAAGCCAGTGCTGATATGGCCATTGAAGATCTATGAACTGGAATAGTGAACGACAAAGCACTCAAACAGGACCTTTTCGTAAACAGGTCCAATACGATCTCGGATGCGCTCTGCAGAGTAGCAAGACACGCAGACTATGTAGAGGAAAAACAAATCCTCTCATAGAATCAAGATGTGCAACGCAATTCGACAACAAAAGAGCCGAGAGAAGGGCACTATGAGCCGAGACAGCATAGCAAAGGAAAAGCAAACTCGGCAAAAACTTTTCAAGTTGGGGAGAATAGCAGCCCCCGAGGTAGGTAATTCAACAACACCTACAACCGGAACAAATACTATGAGTTCCACAAGAAAGCGGGTCATTCGACCTCAAAGTGCAAACAGTTGTAAGAATTCCTTGATGTGAAATTCAGCAAGGGAGAATTGAAAGTTTCCAAAGAAGAAACTCAAAAGTTAAAAGAAAAAAAGTAGAAAGCATCTAAGCAGCGAGAAGCCGCTGTAAGGTTAGTAAACCCAAAGAACAATACCGCAAAAGCAACTAAGTGACAAAAACCGGTCGCCGATAATGACAAGTTTGGGAATCCACGAGTTGTTATCGGCATAATCATGGGTCGGTTACAATTCTATGGCGATACTATCCATTCAATCAAGAAATACAAACGGAGAATTGTTGCTTCAGTCAACCAGGAACCCCTAGGGGAGTGTATGCACATAGCAGATTCAGCGATAACATTCACTATCGAGGATATTAAAGGAGTTAGCTTTCCACACAATGTTCCCATAGTCATCAAGCTCCGAGTTACCGACTGTGATGTTTCACGAATTCTCATCGACACTAAGAATTTGGTAGATCTGATATTCAAAGAGACTTTGGATAAAATGGCACTGCCAGACGTTCAGCTTAAACCTGTGGACAGGACTTTGACCGTGTTTGATGAAAGTACAATCAACGCGATCGGAACAGTTAAGTTAGCAGTCCGAGTTGTCAGAGTCACCAGATGGATCAAGCTACTCATTGTAGACAAACCACCGATCTACAACATGATCATGGGAACGCCATGGATACACACAATGAAAGTTGTTCCATCAAGCTATCATCAATGTGTTAAAATATCAACGAATGAAGTAGTCTACACACGTAAAGGAGATAAGAAGATGTATAAAACTGTTTCCTCGCCGAGTGCAAAATAAGTCATGTATGATCACGGTGATAGTGGGAAGCAAAACGTTATCTAAACCGCCTGCTTCCGAGAAGCCAGGCCAGTCAACTGTAGAACTCATCAATATTGATTTGATGGACTCGTCAAAATGCGTAAACATTGGGATCGAACTGAGCAAGCCAATCAAAGACAAATTGATTCAGCTACTAGAGAAGAATGTGACAACATTCACATGGACAGCGAGTGACATCCTGGGAATCGATCCGGCAGTTGCAAGTTATAGGCTAAATGTTGATCCAACATACAAGCCGACCAAGCAAAAAAGAAGGAAGCTCGGACCAGAGAGAACGAAGGCCGTAATCGACGAGGTTGAAAACCTTGAAATTGAGTCCATCGCCGAAGTTCAATATCCCGAATGGCTAGCCAACCCGGTAGTCATTTTGAAAAAGAATGGAAAATGGCGTGTCTGTGTGGACTTTACCGATCTAAACAAAGCTTGCCCTAGGGACAGCTTCCCATTGCCAAATATCGACCGAATCGTCGAGGTAACTATAGGAAATGAACTTCTTTTGTTTATGGACGCTTTCTCAGGATACAATCAGATTTGGATGCATCCTGACAACATGGAGAAGACCTCATTCATCACTAAACAAGGAACTTATTGCTACAAAGTCATGCCATTCGGATTGAAGAATGTAGGAGTAACCTATCAGCGGCTAGTTAAAAAGATGTTTACCAATCAACTTGGGCAAATGATGGAAGTATTCATAGACGACATGCTGGTCAAGTCGTTAAAAGCAGAAGATCATGTTGATCACGTAGCTCGTTGCTTCCAAACATTGAAAGAGTATCAGATGAAGCTCCATCCGGTGAAGTGCACTTTTGGGGTTACCTTAGGAGAGTTCCTCAGATACATAATCACTCAAAGAAGAATCAAATCTAAACCGAAACAAGTTACGGCAAAACAAGAGTTGCCTTCTCCAAAAAACAAACGAGAAGTACAAAGGATGACATGTCGTATAGCGGCCTTAAACCGCTTCATATCATGCTCAATAAACAAGTGTCTCCCATTCTACAATTTGCTGCGGGAAAACAAAGAATCCAAGTGGGAAGAGACTTGCGAATAGGCTTTCTCCAAGTTGAAAAAATACCTTTCAACAACGCTGATCCTCGCAAAAAAAGAAAATGTAGAACCATTGTATTTATACATTGTGGTTTCTACCTCAGCAGTAAGTAGCTTACTAGTTCGAGATGATAGATGAACTCAGTCTCCAATCTTCTATATCAGCAAGTTGTTGATGGAGTCGAGTTGAGATACCCAACTATAGAGAAACTTGAACTAGCGGTAGTCACTTCAGCAAGGAAGTTACGACCATACTTCCACTCTCATACCGTTATAATATTAACGAATCATCCACAATAGATGATATTGCATAGTCCAAACCAGTCAGGGCGATTGACCAAATGGGCGATTGAGTTGAGCGAGTATGAAATTGAGTTTAAAGGATGAATGAGTGAAAAGTCGCAAGTATTAGCCAACTTCTTAATTGCGCTATCCCCTGATTTAGAACCTTTAGAGTGGGCTAAAACTCAAACATGGAGGATATATGTGGATGGATCTTCATCATAGCAGGGTTCAGGAGTCAGCATCCGACTAGAAAGCCCGACAGGAGAAATCCTAGAACAATCATTCTGACTTGCATTCGCGGTTTCCAATAATGAAGCAGATTATGAGGTATTAATCACAGGAATAAAGCTAGCCAACGAAGTTGGAGGAACCGACATTGATTGCTATTGTGATTCCTAACTCGTCGTTAACAAGGTTAACGGGGGTTACAACATGAAGAATGACCGAATGGAAGCTCTTAAAGTAGTTAAAGAGTTAACTAAGGACTTGATAGAATTAACAAAATCTCAAGACCTAAGAACACCTTTATCGATGATCTAGAAGCCCTTGCATCCACAACAGACCCCATTCAAAGACGAATAATACCAGTGGAAAGTATAGATCGTCCAAGTATAAGCTTATCAAAAGGAGATCTCGAACTCGTCTCGGCTATAGATGATACTCAAGAGGAATCAGATTCCAAGATGGCAAATGCAGATTCCAAGATGGCAAATGCTGAGCAGATCGACAAATCAAAGGTGGATTGGCGAGATAAGATCCTTGCATATCCTAGACGACAAAACGCCAGAAGACAAATAGGCAGCCCATCGTCTAAAAGCCAAGTGTGCCTTTTAAACCCAAGTTGGCTAAAAGATTTACTGAAGAAGCACGAACGGAGTATTACTCACTTGTGTTCACAGCAATGAAGTTGACGAGATCATCAAAAAGATACATGATGAAGTGGGTGGAAACCAGAACAGCAGAAGAACACTCGTTCAGAAAATCAGGACACTTGGCTACTATAGGCCGACCATGGCAAAGGATTGTGCTTAGTATACCGCTAAGTGTGACAAATGTCAGAGACACAGGCACATTCATGCTCCAACCGAGGAGCTGACCTCAGCAATTATGCCTTATCCATTCATGCGATGGGCAATGAATATTGTCGGACCATTACCATCATCATGGCAGAAGAGATTCATGCTTGTTATGACAGACTATTTCTCAATGTGGGTCAAAGCAGAGGCTTACTCCCAAATTAAAGACAAAGACATGATTAGATTTGTGTGGAAGAATATCATCTGTCAACATAGTCTACCTTACGAGATTGTGACAGATAACGGATCACAATTCATCTTGGCAAAATTTACCAACTTCTGCGGCAGATGGAATATCCGTGTGAGCAAATTAACACTACAAAACTCACAAGACAGCGAACAAGTTGAGGCCACAAATAAGCAGATTCTTGATGGTCAAAAGAAACGACTCTCTGAAAAGAAGGCAAGTTGGGCTTCCGAGTTGGAAAGCGTATTTTGGTCACATCGGACTACATCTAGACGCTCGACCAGACGAACTCCATTTTCCCTTTTTTTTGAAATGGAAGCAATGGCTTCAGCTGAGATAGTTGTGCCAACGTAATGTCGAGAACATCTTCCCAAAAACGAAGATGCTAACAACGATGCTATGGAAAATAGCATTGACGACTTGGAAGAAGACCGTAATGATGCACTTCTTTGAGTACAAAACTATTAACAAAAAGCAAAGTACCACAACAAGAAAGTACGCGGACGACACTTTGCAGTAGGAGATTTTGTACTCTGAAAAGTATTAGAGAACACGGCCGAACTTAACGCTAGGAAACTCAGTGCAAACTGGGAAGGCCCGTACATCATCTACAAAGTCCTAAAAACAGGAATTTATAAGACCGCCACTATGGATGGAGCACAGCTTCCCCAAAGTTGGAACTCCATCAACTTGAAACGATACTACTTCTAAAAGCTCGCCAACTGGGCGAGTTAGATGCGTTACTTGATGCATCACTATTTACTTAAGTATGTTCTGAGAACTACGTCTTGGCTTGATCCCTTTGGGGTACTAGGTAGTCTTTGAGTTCAGCTAAAACTAGATAAAAACTTAATAAACCCCTAGTCGAGCTCAAAAAAATGGATTACACCCTATAGTCACTAAAGTTACAAGTTGAGATAAATTCTCGCAAAATCAAACGCAATCCATCTTTAAGCCGAGTCTAAAAACCTCACCAAGCTCAATCTCAAAAAACTTGTCCAAGTCTCAAAAATTCACCGAGTCTAATCTCGGGAATCTCCGACAAAGGCCCAACCTTTATCTTTAAAGCCGAGTTTAAAAAACTCGCCAAGTACAATGACAATAATCAAATTCTCGCGAAAAAGACAAAACACAACTTTGTACAGATCTTTTGAGATTAAAATCTCATATTCGATGGAACATAGTTCCGTACAGACTTACGAGATCAATTCTTGCTAAAAGAAAAAGCAAATCTTTGTATAGATCTTTCGAGATAAAAATCTCACAAACGACAGAACATAATTCCATACACACTTACGCGATCAATTCTCGTCAAAAAAGAAAGCATAGCTTTGTACAGATCTTTCAAGATTAAATCTCACAAACGACAGAACGTAGTTCTGCACAAACTTACGAGATCCATTCTCGTCATAAGACAAAAGATAGTTTTGTACAGATATGCCAAGATTAGCTTCTCGCAAAACGACGAAGCATAGTTTTTTACATAATTACAAGATCAGTTCTCATCAAAAGACAAAGCATAGCTTTGTACATAATTACAAAATGGAAGTCTCATCAAAAACAAAACATGATTTTTGTGCAAATAATCAAAAATTTCTTAGAAAAAGTTTTACGAATACAGTTTCCAAGTCCGAACTTCTTAAAAACTTAAACTGAGTCTTAAAATCTTAGATTTAAAAGCCACATAACAAAAAATTCTCTTCATAAGCTAAAACAAGATCAAACTCTCTAACACAGGAAGAAACTTGACTAAACGCGTAAAGACAAGAAAAGGATTTTGGGGACTGAAATTTGTAAAATAACAAGTCAATCAATTGAAGAATTTGTCATTATACAGGTCATAATTGGAAAAAAATTCATAACAACTAATGATGTTTCATTTATACAGGAAAAATATTTACAAAGCAAAGTACCGATTACAAAAAGTATGTACAATTTTCAAAAAGCCAAGCGGTGCTTACAAAGAAAAGACTACGACAAAGCCCAAAAATATTTCGGCACTTCTAGTAGTCTACTTTGACCAGCGTTAGAAGCTTCTCCCACCTCAAAAATGGGGACAACCAAGTCTCCCAAAAGTAGCAGCGTCAAGCTCTCCCTATTGACGAGGCCCTTAAACTCGTCTATCTTGGCGGTTATCAAGTCAGTGACTTTAGGAGGGATATCGACTCCCCAAGCAGATACACACAGGAGAACATTTGTCGATCCAAGATATTGGGCATTCGACAAACTGGCCTCGAGGTTCCGATCTAGGTTGTTAAATCGAGCAGTATTTTGGCCAAAACGATTAGACCATTGATTGCAGAGAACCTTGAAAACCCTTTAATTCACAACAGTTAAGGCCTGACGGAGTCGAGAATCAAAGACCCCCCTTATTGAGTCCAACTCAGCTCACAACTTCAAAACCTCGTCGCCAGCTTTCTCAGCAGACTTGAAAGTGGCACCCCGATCAGAGTTGGCACAATCAAGCGACTCCGATAGAAACACATTATATCCCACCAAATTGAGGATATTTTTGCGCTCTAGCCTCAACTCGTCTTTGACACAAATGAGTTTTTCCTCAGCAGCAGAGAGTTTAGACCAAAGTTCCATCACCTCAAGGTAATCCCCAGAAACTCGGGTGGACGAGTTCCTCCGAGCACCACTTTCTGTGGTGGCAACAAACTTCTCCCTTTTGAACATGATGTTGTTCAGGCAAGCGATAAACTGCAAAAGATGTTGGAAAGCAACAGTTAGAAATCAGAAGCAATTTAATAATACGAAGCGACAGTCAGAAATCAGTATGAACCTAGAACTGCAAATAAGAAGCCTCTTCATACTCCTCACGGTTCTTCATCTGATCCGTGAAGGGGAGGTGCTCCAGCGAGGTTCTAATCTAGCTCATTATGCCAGCGCGTTCAGACCGGTAGTCCAAAATCAAACAAGGACTAGTGTGATTATGGGTAAAACGGAAGTTGGGTGTACCCCTACACCTTCCACGAGAAGTAACTGTAGAACCACTCCTACCACATCCTCTGGGAGAACCAATCCTCAACAGCGGATCAACCCTGGCCTTTTTTGCAGGTCGCGAATCTCCGCGACCAGACTCAGAAGAGAATTCTACAATGTCCCGAGATGAAGAGATTGAGGGCCTAGCAACTCTAGAAGGCCTTCCAGAAGTCCAAACATTTAGACCATCAAGCGTGGAGTTCACACCAGCTTCAACATTTGAAAGTTTAAAATCATCAAGACCCATTATTTTCTTCAAAAAAGAATTGAAGAAAAAGTTAGAAGAATTACCGGAAGCCAAAACGATGCCAAACAATAATTATGACTGAGCGGGGGAAAAGTGAAGTGATGCCACACGGTAATAATGATGATTTGCATAAAACCAAGGTGACTGTTTGACTAGCCCACACGCAAACTGACACGTCAACCAATGATTTTGGAAGTTGGAAAACCTTTCGACTCGGAAATTTGACACTTGAATTTTCTGAGTTTAGGAAGGGGAACAATTGTTGGAGGTGGATCTGAGATCTTACTTTGGTCCACGGAAAACAATGGGTCAAATACAAAAGAACAATCTGATTCCATGCACTAAGTCTTCAACTCGGTTAACATATTTAACTCGGCAAAAGTCTCGTCTCGGAAGGTTATTCGAACCTGAATAGACGTCGGATGACACATCAGCAAAACAAAGAAATGGAAATTTTCCTTTTCCGACATGGTAAATTTCCATAAATCTAGCACAAATATTAACAGATTCAATCTTATCAAAATAATTGCAAATCTTCCTTTATTTTCTACACATGTAACCGCCTCTATGAACTATAAATAGAGGCATAATCCTCTGAAAAAAGGATCCGCTTTTTAGCATACTTGAATCTAATAAGAACATCAAGTCGGTAATCATCTCTACTCGTTTTAGTTAACTACTCTCGCTCCAATCCAACTCACAAGTGTCCTTGCCTATTCTCTCCCACTCTTTTTAATCAGGAACATTGATTAAGCACAGTTTGTGCTAGAAGTGATTCCAACATAGTTTTTCTTACAAATATAAAAGATAATTTGTGTATACATTTACTACTAGAAAACAACTAAATGGTCATTTTGACCATGATTATAATCATAAATTCTTCAAAAACATGGTTGATTTGATTAACTTTTAATCAACAGAAATTTCCAACAAACGATTTTTGACCCTTTAATTTTGATCAAAACTTGACCAAAACAACTACTATTTGACCAATTTATGATTATAATCATGGTCTAAATTGAGTTATTTTCTAGTAATGTATATATTAATTGTCAAAAAGTGGTCACAATATTTTATATTTTGATTATTTAATGATCAAATATTTATATGGTTAAAAATTGATAGATTTTTGGTCATAACTATATTGACTAAAATTTTGATCAAAAAATTTTGGTCACAATATAACATGCTTTATAGTGATTAAAGGACAAGAAAAAAAAGATATCTCTTATATAATAAAAGGATAGCAATTTTAGAATTGCCCTTGAAAAGATTAGTTAATTACTTGAAATACCATTCTTTTTTTGTTTTTCTTTAGGGTATTTTGGAGAAATCATCAATATTTTACCGAATTTATTGATAAGATTTAGATCGATTCTGTATTAATTTAGGTTGATTCTATATTAATGACGAATATTAAGATCACAGATATCGAAATATTTTGTCTAAAATTTTGGATACAAATTTTAAAAATTAGATTATTGCGAGAGAGAAATATCATTGTTTATGGAAATAATAATATTTTCGAAGCAATCAATAAAGATATTGATCTTATCTATTCAAAAATTATCATATTCTTCTTTTCTTCTTATTATTCCTATAATTAACAGTATTTTAAAAATTATCATGTTTATGCTTATATTAAAAACAAAAATATATATAAGCATAAACATTATTACCGAAATTATTCCTATAATTTATTCTGAAATTATTCATTAGCTAATGAGTGTATCGCCAAAATTATTCATATAATTCCAAAATTATTCATTAGTTTGATTCTGTATTAATTTAGGTTGATTTTGTATTAATGACGAATATTATGATCACAAATGTCGGAATATTTTGTCTAAAATTTCGGATACAAAATTTAAAAATTAGATTATTTCGAGAGAGAAATATCATCTTTTACGGAAAAAACAATGTTTCCGAAGCAATCAATAAAGATATTGATCCGATCTATTCCAAAATTATCATATTCTTCTTTCCTTCTTATTATCCGTATAATTAATGGTATTTTAAAATTACCATCTTTATGCTTATATTAAAGACAAAAATATATATAAGCATAAACATTAATACCAAAATTATTTCTATAATTTATTCTGAAATTATTCATTAGGTAATTAGTGTATCGCCAAAATTATTCCTATAATTCCAAAATTATTCATTAGTTTGATTCTGTATTAATTTAGGTTGATTTTGTATTAATGGCGAATATTATGATCACAAATATCGGAATATTTTGTCTAAAATTTTGGATACAAAATTTTAAAATTAGATTATTCCGAAAGAGAAATATCATCATTTATGGAAAGAACAATGTTTCCGAAGCAATCAATAAAGATATTGATCTGATTTATTCTAAAATTATCATAGTCTTCTTTCCTTCTTATTATTCGTATAATTAATGGTATTTTAAAATTACCATGTTTATTCTTATATTTTAAAGACAAAAATATATATAAGCATAAACATTAATACCGAAATTATTCATTAGTTAATGAGTGTATCGCCAAAATTATTCATATAATTCTGAAATTATTCATTAGTTTGATTCTGTATTAATAACGAACATTATGATAATAAATTTCAGAATATTATGACTAAAATTTTGGATACAAATTTTAAAATTAGATTATTCCGAGAGGGAAATATCATCATTTACGAAATTAAATGAATAATTTTGTTGATACCAAATTTTTTTATATTAATATATTACCCATAATTAGAATTGCCCTTGATTCTATTTGTAAATAACTTGAAATGCCATTGATTTCTTCTATTTTTGTTGGGGTATTTTGGAAAAATCATATTCATTTGCCCGTATTTATTGATAAAATTTTGATTGATTCTATATTGAATATAAGATCTTTGTCTAATTCATGTGAGTATACTAAATAAATGAGAAAGTAAATGTCTAATTCATAATGCAGAATAATTATGGTAGACGAATAAATTATTTTATATATATATAATATTTTCAAAGACTAATGGACGAATTTTAAGGGATATCATTTTTACTTTTCCCTATTAATTATCTTACATAAAATTCAATTTAGATTTAGAATCAATTGAATGCAAATTCAAATATCTAAATAAATTGTGATCAAATTTACATTGATTATAAATCACATAATAAGTAGTAACTAATAGTAATTAATTGTTTTTTAAAAAAATATGGGATATAATATTACTACATATAATACTTATTTAATGTTAATAGAATATATTTCGAGAATTAGCATATATTTGTGAAATTTTCATAATTAAAAGTAGGTCTATTTTTAAAAATTGAAACCAATAAAATATGGCAATAAATTTATATTTATTATAAATCACGTAATAAATAATTACTAATAGTAATTGATTATTTTTAAAAGAATCTCACGATATAATATTACTATATATAATACTTATTTAATGTTAATTGAATATATTTCGAGAATCAACATCAATTTATGAGATTTTCGTAATTACATGTAGGTATACTTTTAGAAACTGAAACCAATAAAATATGGTAATTACATTTTATAGCGGTTAGTATACTGATATCGTGCACCGCACAACATAACCCATTACTCACACAACGACATAAATATGGAAATGGTTTTTTGGTTTGGCCAATAATTTATGTTCAAATATGCACAAATTTAAGGTGAAATATACCATTACCATATATATCTTATATGGTTAATATTTTATGTCAGAAAATAGTTGAATAAAAGAAAATTAAATATTCATAATATTGATCATAAATATAGCTTATAAATGAATCAAGTGTAACTTAAATCTAATCATCTATGTGATGACTTATTATATATATAGGACATATACATAATAGTTCTCATACTTTCATATTTTCACCATAAATATCTAAATGTCTTTGAGCAATATCTGTATTATAAACCGTTCAAGCAACAATGACGATTCAATGCCAAGATTATTTGCTACTGGAAAGTATTCATAGTCAAATATGATCAACTACTATTTTGAAAAGTAAACTAAATATATATATATATATATGTATATTCTTTTACAAATCTAATTTATTTATCTCCTTCTTAATTTCTTATTTTTGAACATATGATATATATTGTATATTTCGTATACTTAGTTTATTATATATGAAATTCATAATCAATAATATATTCCTAAAATAATAGTCATAACACGATTATGTTCTTCTATTTAACTAGCTAAAAACAGATAATCAAAAATCATTGATGTTTTTTTCATACACATATTTTCTTCAATATACTGTATAGTGGCATTCTGCTTCAATATACAAATACCAAACTATACACGATATTTTATTTAATATAGAAATAGCCAATTTTTAAAAGTGTCAGATTAGCTTAATCTCTTAATTCTATGTTGTTTCTTCTAATTTTAGAGGAAGCAGACCAAAATTGTATATGTATAAGTTTATGTAGATGAGAGACATGATACCAGATCCGCTTTTTGAATGGAAAAAAACTTCACATGTTAAGAATGACAAGAAAAATTTAGAAGCTAAATTCTATCTCAGTATAGAATTAGTTATATTGTGCTACTCCAAAAATTAGATGAACTCTTCAATTCGATTGTATGTTTCTGATGATGAATTTATGTTGAATCTTTATTTTCATCAATTATGATTTATTATGTAATTTTATATTTTATAAAAATTTATTTATGTTGAACTTTTTATTTTCTTCAATTATTGTATATTGTAAGTTATTTACAGTTTAATCAAATATTTAACGAATTCATATAATTGTTGGTACGAAACTAATATATATATATATAGTTTGAGATACATATAATTGATTTGTATTCATTGTATTTCATTGTAATCTTTGGATTAATCAGTAATACATTGATTATAAAATTAATCGAATGCTAAACAAATTCCTATTTATTGTTGGTCAAAAATAATAAATATATACATATTTTTATTTTTATATTTTTCTTTGTAACTTTTGAGAATTTATAATACATTGATTATAAAAAATATATTTTGGGTATAATATTGATTATTATACTATTATTTAGCAATTCTTTTGTCAAGATGTTGAACTATATAATTAGAATTAAATAACAAAATCCATCTAAAAACAAATTCTTTAGTACTGTTATAAAATCAATCGAATATTTAATCAATTTCTATGTAGTGTTGGTTCGAAATGATAAATATAAATGTACTTTTTTTTGTCAACAATATTGGGCCAGAATTGGCCGGCCCATTAGCCAAGTTCCTGCATAATGCAGGTAGCGGAATTTGATCCCGGGATGTGCAAGTGCGCCTGCCATTTAGTGGACTTACTCCTGCCA
>OVBA01000988.1:10874-51366 GCA_900406435.1 Lepidium aucheri | reverse complement strand
AGAATTTCTTAGCTCAAGGAGAAGCTTTGTTGGGTATATATACTTTTAAAAAGGAATAGAATATCCTTTTTATAGATCTAGAATGTTTCTGTTTTTGAATAATTTTATTCTGAATTGCCTACTGTCAATAGGAAAAGGAAAAATACAAATCTTACTTTTTTTTGGTAAAAGGGTATAATGGTAATTAATAGTAATAGAGAAAAAAGTGGATAATATAAGTAATTTAAAAAAAAGTAGGTTATTTAAGTAATTTATAAATTAAAGTAGGTTATCATAGTAATTTTCCCTATATTTTACCTACTAAACAAATTTATGTTATGAATAAAACTAAACTTTTATTATGAGACATGCAATGCGAAATAAGAAAACGTTTAAATTTTTAAACATGAACTGATTCTATACATTGATGCATCATAGAAAATTATTTGGTAAAAGGCAGTACCCAAAGATTTAATGTTTATAATCCAAAGTTAGTCCACTATTAATCTACGATGTGTGAGTTGTAGAAAACGAACTAAATTAATCTCAATGTGAAAAAGTTGAAGAGAAAATTCAACATGGGTTTAAATACAGTAGGGTAGGGCAAATACTATATGGTCGAACTAAATAAATTTATTTTATTATTACTTGAGTGTCTCAACCACTTAACCATTGCGTTTATATATACACTTGATAAATGTTTTATCCTAATCATGCAGTTTATAATCTGCCGACAAATTTAATGTATATATTTAATACAGGCTAAAAAACAGGATATATTGTCCAACGCTTTTTGTTTTATGGGTAGGGTATTTGATAGCGTTTATTTTGTTTCCTTTCTTTAGAATAATATTGCAATTTGAATTAACGAAAAAGATTACAACAAAGTCATACAATTTTTAGAGATTCAAAAGAAAGATTAATAAGCAATATACATTTGGTTCAGGTCAAATGTATGTTTTTCTGTACATGCAATAGTGTAATCTAATAACTTATCGGAGAATATGTATATGTGAGTGTGTAGATCATAATGTGAGAATGTAAAAGGGTTTAGCTGATTCATGAGCATTTGGTGTTTTAAGATTCAGGGCACCCAAGGAAGATGCTTATATATATGGTATGGTTTTACTCATAGGTATCCAGGTAATTAACTTGCTATGTCACTAATTCTTTAATAGCGTTTTCTGCTATTTCCTCTCTGTATATATATAATGGAGAAGGGTTTAGCTGATTATGACTAACATAAAAGACGAAAGATAAAGGATACGGAGATATGGGGGCTGGCTCTTACTTGCTCTATAAGGTTTGTTTTTGGTTTTCTTAATTCCTAGACTGCGTGTATATATGTACTATAGGCTTATACAGAGGTAATGAAGGAAATATGGGTTGATGCCTACAGATTCTCAATCCCATGGTGTAGATTCATTCCAAGTAAGTTTATACTTTTCCTTTTGTCAACTCAAATACTCATTGGACAACTCACAAAGGAGTTAAACTTTATAAAGCTTAAACCACTAGCAGACTCTTTAATACTACGAGCGAAAGCATCAATTTTATGGTTTAAGGATTTCAAGACTACATGAATAAAGAAAGATCTAAAAAGAATCTTCAACCTAGCAAAGTCCTTCTGGTAGGATTGGAACGCCGGCCACTTACTGATGTTGAATAAATATTCAAAGCATCCACACATCAGTTGCTACTTCACCTTCTGTTTGTTGGAGCAGATAGGATCCGCTGAACACCTGAGGTGCCTAAACACACGCCCTCAACAGAGTTAGGAAAATAGATCTAGCCAAGGCCTGAGTAAGGTCAGAGACCTTCCACGATCCATCAACAAAACATAATACCCTGTGAAACCTAGGTTACTAGTGGAAGGATTTGTCACGGATGGCCATACTGGAGAATATAATACGACACCCTGGTTGTGGGTCTTTGAATATCTCACTTCTGCCTTAGACCATTCCAGTGTATCTATCTCTGGCTCCTGGAGGATATCCCTTGAATCCATATTGATATTTAAAAAGCAAATTTCATTTCAGGTTTCCATATATGCTTGATAATTCATGGAAACATGTTAGACTCCACATTGTTAGGGGTGCACCAAAAAATGTAATCTAAATTAGATCATACTGACTTTCCTAGGAAAACATCAACTACATGAGAGTGTCCAAAAAGAACATGATTGATCTCCTTCCCATCTACACCGCATTGGCTAAACCTCATATAATATTTTATTCCACGATGATTAAGGTATCCTTAAGTGCAGTACAACCTGATAGTACTTCCCATATGAAAAGCTTAATTAAGGAAGGAAAATCTAACTTCCAAACCTACCCCCCCCTAAGAAATGAAAAATTCATTTCCTTGGTGCTTGGTAAAATGTCAACTCCAATAATCAGAGCTCGGTCTTTTAGGAATAACAATCCCCAAAATTAATGAAACATCCTTAGGGTCAGATATTGTCGTAACAACTCACACCACACCAAGTCCTAGTAGCTGGATCAATAAATTGTTAGTGCCTATCCCTATTGTAGGTCTTGGGAGGATGTCAAGAATCTATGATCTCTGTAGACCAAAATCGACTTTCCGTCCCCAATTTTCATTATAATAATACCCTTACTGACCAAAGGCCGAGTCCATGAGATAATCCATCCATACGATGGGGAAGATGTCAAAACTGGTTCTACTGGGCAGTTGTTCTTGTAATACCTTCATTTCATTATCTTAGCAAATTATGAATCATGATGGTCCAATAATCAGAACTGCTTCGCCATAAGTGTTGAATTGAACTCCTCTAGAGCCCGGAATCATAAAGCACCTCCATTCTTTGGTTTATGTTCATACAAAAACTAAAAATCAAAATAAAAAGCTTTATTCATTGAGAACCTGAGCTGATACTCAATGCAAGTCTAGCAATTTATATTCTAAGTGTTTTAGATATGATTTTTGATGCATTTCCTATTGATACTTATTTTTTATTTATACACTTCCTCCTCTCATAGGGCTTTTGGTTTCTTGATCCCTTTATTTTCTCCGGATTAAACGGGTTTGGATAGCACATTTTCTGTTTCGAATATGTTTTCAAAATTTTTGGGATAGGTTTTCTTTACTTGGTAACATACAAATTCAGCTCGTCGATCATCCCTTCTTCTATTTAAGTTTTGAGTTCTCCTCTGACGTATAGATGGAACAATATGTTTATACCTCAACATTTTACTTCGATTGTTATGGCTCTCGTTTCCTATACTTGAGTGCCTCTTTCTGCTTCTCTGAAGACTTCAAATTGCTTTGGGGCAGCTATATCATTCGCTCCTATGTCAAGTGCTAGTTCTCTTCACTTTTCAGTGCGAGTTGAAGGTGCCTATGGGAACTTGCGCGCTGCTTCACTTTTGTCCAGTGCTCATGCGTAGACGCACAAATGAGGCTTATCCAAGCTTATGTACTTCCCGCCTTGATTGGATTGAGAGAACCCCGGAGCGTGATGACCAATGGAAGGAGAAGATGTTTTGGTTTCTCAAATCTCCTATCATCTTGTTTGACCTAGTTATTTGACTCTTTCTCATGTACTTTTCTGGAAAATTTCTTTGATCGGAGTGAGGGTATCATTCCAGATCTTAGGTACGGTAATTGTTCTTGGGGATCTGTTCCTACGGAGAGGATCTGCCTCACTCTCTGTCCTTTTGCTCCCATGCGTATGGCTCCTGGTTCTATGTGTTCTCCAATTCACTCCTCTGCCCACTAAAGGCACCACGAAGGTACCATTTTAACTTGTTTACGTTTATTCTATGACTGGTTAGTCTTGTTGCCTCAAATATTCCCTTTCTTCCCTCTTTTTGCTGGTTCGTCTCGCCTTTCTAGCAAGAGAGATGGGCGTTTGTGTTCTTCAACCTGTTTTAAGACTCTACGTGCTGCTTGCCCTTCAATTTCCTCCAAAAGGTTTTGAGAGTCCTCTCATCCCTAGGAAGGTATGGTGCTAGGATCTGACCGCACTCCTGAAAGGCCAGTGACTCGGTCTGAAGAGCCTTATACAAAGCGGGCTCGCAACAGTGCTAAGAGTCATCGGGATAAGATGCCTATGCATGAGCCTGATCATTTTTCCAGTGAGGCAGATCCTCTGGATACGCTCCGACGCCTGGTGATCCCTTCAGACTTCCTGGTATCTATGTGTTACGACATTAAGGAGTGAGAGACCTTCTGGGAGGAAATGTCTGGACTTGGCTAGGTTTGCGTCGTGGTGCAGCAGCGGACAAACAAGGCTTCTCTGGGAGGATCTATATCTCGTGATGAAATATGTGGAAGCGGTGGCAATACGTGAAGGTGGAGATCTTAGGCAATATGATGAGATATTAGATTGTAGAGGGATTACGAGCAGTTCCTGGTGATGCAATGTGGGTGATAAAAAGATTTTACTTAGTGATTCTCAAATCCTATTACACAATCAGATCATTGTAGTATAATAGGTGTCAATCCAAACAAGTTTGATGCTAGCAATCAAATGTGATAGACTACTCTAATCCAAGCCAAATAGATACGATGGTTATTAGCAACCTAAAGAAGAGAATTAAAATGCAAATGATAAGAAACAGAGATTAAAGCTTAAACAAAACAGAGCAAATAAAACAGAGAAAGTAAAAATAGAGTATGAGAAATTCGATTAAGCAATAAGCAGTAAGGGGTTCTTGTGGACTTAGGATCATTGATCAATGTTTAGCTAGGAAATATAGACTTGCTTAGCAACCTAAATAGCTGACATCTAGGCAATAGATTCAGAAAAAGCAATTTCACTCCCTTGAGCCCTAACTCTCATCAGTAAACTGCAATCAAGCTGGCACGAAGATACAACATATTCTAGCCAATAACCACCATAAGAATTTAATCTCTTGACTTAGGAATACAAATCTCAAGTTTAGGTTCAGTCAAGCATTTTATCAAACACATGGTGGGTGAAAAATGCCTATGATCAGATTTCTAATTCCCAAGAAGAAATAAGCATAAAGAACACCTAAACTGAAGAGATCTAACATAAACAACCTTAAGCAAGCAAGAAATCCCTATATCTACATTGATGAACCCCATTTCCTTAAGAACACTAATGGATATACTCAAACGTCATGAACAAACGCAAAAACCTAGAAAAGAAAATAAACAACATGATCAGAAAGATGAATTATAGTCACTAAGTTTGACTTCTCACTCACATTAGACTTGAGGTGGTTCAGAGAGAGGAATTGAGGTCCCCTCTGAAATAGTTCCATCAATGATGTAGAGCTTGATTTTCTGTCCATGCATTGGAATATCATCTCCTTCCTTTCTAACCAAAGTGATGGTTCCACAAGGCATAACCTCTTTAATGCTGAAAGGTCCTGACCAATCTGATTTGGGTTATTGGGAAGAAAAGTTGCTTGACCTTAGCAAATGGCTTGGGACGCTTGCTGCTCTTCACCCTGTACTTAATTACTCCATCCAAAAATCCATTGGGTTGCGGGATTATATATGGTCCAATATAGGAAACTTGCATAACTCCTTAGGAGGTGACTGTGCAGTTTCATTGAAAGCAAAAACAACGATTCAAGGCTTTTCCCATCTACAACCTCTTCTGCATTGGGGTTCTTCTGCAGTAATCACTAGCTTCACCACTCTTGACCAATACAACCTTAGGGAGCTGAAGAGGTTTAGCTGGTCCAACCCTTCAATTGAGAGCTTTATCTTTCAATAGTTGGCCTCCTCCTTGACTCATTTCTATCAAACTTCATTTTGATGTCTTTCCCAATGTTTAACTCAATTGTTCTACTCCTCACATCAATTACTGCACCAGCTGAGGCTAATAATGGTCTACCAAGGAGTATTGGATCTTGTGGTTCTTCATCCATATCAAGCACCAAAAAGTCTATGGGCACTTCCACATTGCCAAATCATATGCCAATCAAATGGACTGTCAGCTAAGTTCAAGGAGAGTTTTCAAGACTTGTTGTTGTTGAACCCTATCCTTTTAGCTATAGAGATTGGCATTAGGCTGACTGAAGCTCCACGATCACAAAGACATTCATCCTCACATTCGTAAACCACACTGTCCTTAGTGTATTTAACTTTTCCAGCATGTGGAGAAAGCTCTTTGCCACTCCTTAAGTAATATATTGGGCTGTATATTCTTTGAGATTTTGAATCGCTTTTCCTGGTAGTTGCCCAAATTCTTCACAAAAGAGGATGCTTTTTGACTCTCGAGATACTTGAGTCTGGCATTCAATGTCTCAAACTTGCAATTTAGATCATTATGAGAAGCATCTATCTTTAGTGTGAATCTCAGCAAATTTCTTTGTCAATTTTGTAGCAACTGCGGTCTGCAGTTGGATGATTTGCTGAAGCAAAGTCATTACCTTAGTAAGTTGTGTAGTAGGCAACTAAACTTGTGCTTCATACCCATGTGGTACTTGAGGAGTTGGCTGGAAAATATTATGGTATTGCTGCTTAGGAACAAAGATCACTGAGATTAGCATGTCTTGAACCGCACCCAAGCTTCATAGAATGACTCCAAGTTTTTTTGCGCAAAGCTAGAGATCTCATTTCTGACCTTGGTAGTCCTTGCGTTGGAGAAAAAGTAGGCAAGAAAAGCTTTCTTGCAGTAAGCCCAAGAAGTGATAGAACCTTGAGACAAATGTTTCTCCCATATGTGTGCTTTATCCTCAAGAGAAAATGGGAGCAACCTCAGCTTAAAAACATCTTCACTAACCTCATTGATTTAGTGAGGCTGCATAGCCTTTCCAACTCATCAAGATGATCAAGAGGATCCTCAACAGGAAGTCCATGAAATTTGTTGCTCTAAACAATGGAGATGAGACTACTCTTTATCTCAAAGTTGTTGTTTGGAATGGCAGGTGGAACAATCCCATGTCTTCGGGTGTGAATGCTAGGGGCATCACCTGCTGCAATGTATAAGAGGTACTGGATCATTTGAACCCTGTGGTGTGGTGTCTTCCATCTCAACTTGATCCTCTTATGCAATATGAAGTCTATCCATATACTCTCAATTCACGTGGAAGTAAGTGGATGTTATTGAGGTACCTAATCAGATTTTGATTGCGTTTTGATCTTCTCTGCATAAAACCAGAAATAAGACCCATAAGACTGCACTTGACCGGATGTCAATCGAGTGAGTGTGGTGATCAAGTTTGTGAAAACCAGCTGAAAGCACTACACTCGACCTAGATTGATCGAGCGAGGCTGTTGAGTAAGGTTGCACTCAACCTGAATCGATCGAGTACGCTGGTCGAGTTTACTTGAAAATCACTAAAAACACTGAAACGAGATGTTAGCACTGTTTTATGATCAAAAACAAATGAGAACTTGGTCTTAGAAAGTCTAAAATCTTAAACAAGCAAGCAAACACTCAGTTTGGCAATGATGTCAATTTGATAACAAGATTTTACTCAGTCATTCTCAAGTCCGGTTACACAATCAGATCAATGTGGAATCAAATGCAGGGAGTATTTAGATTAGTATAACATGTGTCAATCTAAACAAGTGTGATGCGAGCAATCAGAATGTGATAGACTACTCTAATCCAAGCCAAATTGATTTGATGGTTATCTAAATCCTAAAACAGAGTATTAAAATGGAAATGATAAAAAAAGATTAACGCTTAAACAAAACAGATTGATTAAGCAATATGCAGTAAGGGGTTCTTGAGGACTTAGGGTAATTGATTAATGCTTAGCTAAGGACTCTAGGGTTGCTGAACAACCTAAACAGCTGACCTCTTGGCAATAGATTTAGCACAAGCAATTTCACTCTCATGAGAATTGTGTTAAACTTAGTTACAATAAGACCTAACTCTCATCAGCAAGTTGCAATCAAGTTGGCATGAAGATACAACATATTCTAGCTAATAAACACCTTAAACATTCAATCTCTTGAGTTAAGAATGCAAATCTCAATTTAGTTCAGTCAAGCATTTTGTTAAACACTTGGTGGATGGAAAAATGCCTAAGATCAGATTTCTAATGGCCAAGAAGAAATAAACGTAAAAAACACCTAAACTGAAGAGATCTAAACATAAACAACCTTAAGCAATCAAGAAATCCCTAGATCTACATTGATCTACCCTATTTCCTTAAGAACCCTAATGGATATACTTAAAAATAATGAGCAAATGCAAAAACCCAGAAAATAAAATAAACAACATGATTAGAAAGAGATGAACAAGATTTATTAAAGAAAGAAATGCAAATACTCAATGGATCAAACAAGATCGAGCATCCAAAAAATGAAATTACAAGAGAAAAGAGAGAAAAACCTTTTAAAACTTAGCCAAATCTGGAAAGAAAACATGATTCTTGGTTTGGGGATCTAAATGAGTATTTATACCCCTTATTACATACCCTAAAAAGTAAAACACGGAGAAAATATCAACAATCTGATAATAAAAGGCAACTCAACCAAGGGTTGGTCGAGTGTCATTTGTGTCTTCAGAAATCAGGAGCTCGACCATTATGCAATCGAGTGCTTCAGTCCAGTTCAGCACAAACCTTCTGAAAATTTCACATCTATTGTGAGTGGTCCAGTGAGGTGGTCGAGATCAGTTAAATCCATTCCTTTGCTGCTTCCTTGTTATGTTCCATCCTCAAGTCCGGTTCCAAGATACTCCTCACGTCCAAAATGCTCTAAATGTGCTATCCAAGTACCTAAAAATCACTCTAATACAAGATGTATGCAACGCAAACGCAAAATGTGCAGATGAATCTTAAAGGACTCAAAATTATGTAAATGCTATGGATAGTTACGTAGAATGAAAAATGCATACATATTAGTGGGTCTCAGGAGAGACCTGGTATCAGAATGTTCAACCTAGGTGAATTTAATAACCTAGGGACCATCTACCGATCTGCATAACTCAAGGTTCATGCATGTCAGGCTTCTAGATGTGGGAGGTGTGAGCCTACTACGACAACTAGGATTGGTGAGGTGCTCCCTCAGGGCTCGAGAATTCTCTCTGAAAATAATGGAAAAGGGTATTACATATTTATAAGGAGTTATATGAAGAAAACCTAAAAATCTAATGGACCATGAGCCTATTAGTTTAATCCGTAATTATTAATAAAGCAAATGAGTCTTAACTAATGGGCTTATTAATAAAAAAACAAATAGAATCAGATAGACCATGTTAATAGACCTTATTAGAACAAGAGATCCTTATGATAATAGATTTTCGCGTCAATCAAATTTAACAAGCCTTATGGACAAGTTCTCTAAGTCCCTAATGCTACGCTGCAATATTTTTTACTCTATTGTCTCTCTCTCTTATTTATATATTGTTAATTTATTTTGGATTTTTGCATCATAGGTTGCATAGCGCACTTGATTAAAGGGTACGAGGTTGTTCGCGCTAAGGTTCCATCCTCTTTCTTCTAATGATGGTCGTGCTCTTGCAGATCTTGCTGCCTCTCTTTGCAAAATGAACGAGAGGGAGGAGAAGCGTGTGGCCGAGCTCGTTTTCTTTGTGGTGAGCTTGCCACAATGACTTTGAAATTTACCTCATCAGCAAAAAAGATAGCTCGCCTCTAGAAAGACAAGAGAGTATTGAACATTGTTAAGGAGGAAAAGCTTACCTCTGCTGCGGGGGAGGCTTGCGCTATTGGTGAAACAGTGCTGGGGAGCGGTGGAGAAAACCAAATAATCTAGAAGAAGAAGGTCGAGGAGCTTGTATGTACTACAGACCTCGTTGCTGTTGAGGCCCGTCTAGAGATGATTGTGCGCTATCACTCAGCTGGTACCAATGAAAAATGATGAAAGAACTGATTCAACGTTGTTTGGCGGCCGTGGAGACTCTCAGTACGACGAGGTGACCATTTTTGATATCTATTACTTGGGGGTTGAAGCACCTCTGGAGGATCTGATAGGCTCTGGTTCTGCTGGTTCTTATCGTGGTTTTGGGGAGGAGCCTAGCTCTAAATTACCTTTTGACGATGCCATGCAGATTTCTTTGGAATATCATTTCTGAGACTTCAGTTTGTTTTTATTTTCGGATAAACCTATTTTAGTTTCATTTTCTTCATTTGTGTGCTCGAGAGGGCTTTAATTCATTCTTTATTTTGCATTGGAATTCTTTTGCTCTGAGTAACTTCATTGGTTTTTTGTTTGATCGTGATCATTTGTGCATTCTCCAAGTAGCTAAATGCAGGATCAGTCCATTTTTAATTATCGAGGATTGCCGCCCAGTTAGGGTAATCTCAAATCTTTTTATACTTTTTTAAACGCGTTAAGTATCCCGCCTGCGGAGTACATTCGCAAGAATGAAACTCAAAGGAATTGATGGGGGCCGTTCTTCTTTTTTATCTGTGAATTGGCTGAAAAAATGATATCTAGTTTTTTTTCTATTTTTTCTTTTCACCTATTAAAACCAATAAAAGAGATTTGAATCTGTTCAATTGCGACCTTATTATGAGCCTTTTCTATGTATATGTCCATTTCTTTTTGGTGCGTCTTATCTATTGTTGGGCCCCCTTCTATCTGTTGTGAGTTTTGGTTTTCACTTTGGTTGGCTGCTTCGAGCCCGGTGTTGTCCCAAATTGGTTTAAGCGGGAAAACAAAGCATCTCTTCCGGCGTCCTTTGGGATTAGAATAGATTTGAGGGTTGTGTTTTACTTGTTTTGTTCTATAGAAGAGATCATGGTATTCAAGAGGTTTTTCCACGCTCCCACTATCCACTTCATTGTTTCTCTTTGACTTTTCCAAGCGTTGGCGATTGGATTTCATTTAAGGTAATTGTTCTTTACTCATTTTTTATTTAAAATTTCTATGGTGTATAATTTTAGTTATAGTCTTCTGATTAGATTTTTTTTGAGCAAGTCCGAGAGCGATTTTACTAGTCCTGGATAATTTACTAAGAGTTCGTCTTTCTCCGGGGAAAACCATGCCATTCCCCTGAACCTCACGATCATCTCTTTCACTCACTTAGTACCACTTTCGATTCTTGTACCCCCAGCACACCGATGGCAGAGGAAGCTTCTATTTCTGGCGGATCTGCTTGCACTTCTACTCTCAAGAAATCTAAAGTCCAACAGCTTCTCTTCCTAGGAAATCCTAAGCTGGAATGCTTAAGACCTTTCATTTTTAAAGAGGTTATGCCTTGTGGAGCTATCACTTTGGTTAGTAAGGAACGAAAGGATCTTCCGTGAATGGGCAAAGGGTTAAGCTCTATATGATTGATGGAACCACATCAGAAGGGACTTAAATTCCTCTCTCCAAACCACCCCAAGTCTAATGGGTGTGAGAAGTCAAGCTTAGTGACTTAAAACAAGCACTTGGAAGGAAGTTCCATGGCATCATTGTATATGCTTTCTTTTATTCTCTTGCAAATTTGCTTTGTTTCTTTTGTTTCTCTTCTTTGTTTGAGCTGTGAAGAAGTATGTGTAATGTTTGCTTTTTATGGATATGAAATAATTACAACAAATGCAAAAACTCGTGTGATTGTAGCACTTGAGGTTCAAATCCACATGAAGTTTAAAACTAACACGGTTCGATAGAAAGGAATCGACTCAAGCTAGAGTAGATAGATATAGTTTTTGGTGAAATAAAAGACTAACAACTTAAATGAAAATAAAAAAAGAAACAAACAAGATTCAATCAATAAAAGCAATGGATCTAGGGTTAGGCAATCTGATACAAGGGATGACAATATATTCAAGCAAATAAAGGGTTCTCACATAAGCACCATCCTAGGGCATAAAATTCATTTGATCTAGGCTAATCCACTCCCATGGCATCAACCCTTTTGTAAGCAATAGGGAAACTAAGCTCTCATTAGTCGACCTAAAGCTTAACAAGCATTAAAACCTAGTCCACTAAGACCATTTTCCGCCCGTAACACTCAACTCTTGCTCGCTAGGGAAGGAAACCCATAAAAAGATTATTTCCATCATTTCATTGAACACCTCTCGAGCAATGAAATCCCTGCCATCAAGAGTACTTTCTGATTAGACTAAACCTAGCATTAAGCACACTTTAAGTGGATGATTTATAGATCTAGAAGCCTTAACAAAAAGAATCCATCATCAAACACTAGATCTACCTAACCTGCAATCCATTAAGTGGCTACTTACTCATGTTCAAACACAACACAAATCAATAGATAAACATGATTGAAATGATAAACATAAGAAGAGAAGAGAATAAGAAGAACGTCATGATAGGAATATGAAACACAAGATGATTCATTGATGCATAGAAATCCGTCAAAGTCTTCTCCAAATCCCAACAAAACAACCAAAGGATAAGGGTTTTAAAAGTTGCCTAAAGAGTGAGAAGAATATGAGTTGACCAAACGTCTTTGCCTTTAAATAGTGCAAGAAATAAACCCTAAAATGTGCTGGGTCGGATCCGAAAATATGAGTTGGTGGCTTGGACCAACCCATGAAAATAGGGTCGGATCCGAAATATAAAATAAAAACATAAGTGGTTCTGGGTAGCAGGTTCGGTCCAAGCCATGGTGGAATCGGCCAATGCTGGATAAGCTACAAACAAATCACGTGTGTCTGCTAGACAGATTCAACCAAAGCTCGCTTAGCTTTGGCCGATGCTGATTGCAATCTAGTCTACTACATAAATTTTAGCCATGACTCAATGAGGATCAGCCGCTCCTGGTCGGATCGGCCAATGCCAGTCCAGGATTGGCTGCAACCCGACATGGATTGGCTGATCCTCTTTCCTTCCTTCATTTCCGATTTCCGCCTTGGTTCCTCCTTTCTTCCTTGGCCTTGCTTCTTCTTGCTCCACTAACTAGGTTTTAGGGCTAAAGTGGATTAAAGTAAAGAATAGAAAGAGACTACCAAACTAATTAGAAAACGGAGAGATATTATTGATCATGGAGTGTTACAGAAATCTTAGGGAAGAATTGCTTAGTTTACCAATTGATGCCTTTACCACCCTTACACACTTCTATTTATAATGCTAATTATATTAACCATTCTTCTGTATTCGCTCCTGTAAACTCGCCATTGACCAGTTCTCCTTCGACTCTGCCCATTCTGCGTAAGCTTCAGAGTTTGACTACTGGCTCAGGCGAAACCCGAGCTCTCATACGGGTTGAGCCGGCCGGACTGGATCCTTAATACAAAGTAAGCCTTGAATGGGCCGCACATCTCTACTAGAGAAGTGGACCATAAGTCGCAATGAACGAAATGGATCTCAGGTGGTCCTTGTACCAACAACTTCTATACTCTTCATCCCCTGAACTAGCACCATCCGGATCATCACAGTAGTCAAATCTGCATTCACCATCTTCATCCTCTTTATTGTCTATTTCAGGCTCTTCATCTACACTCTCAGAAAACGTACAAGACTGATCAGAAAACCTACAAGACATAACATTATCTTCACGTTTTTCATCAGTGACCACATCTGATTCCACATCTGATTTTTCATAGAAATGTGCACAAATATACCCTGAATCTTCCCAATACTACTCCAAATACACACGAATTGGGTTACTATCTCTCATGAAAATAGGTGGAGTATCTTGTGGAAGCTTTCGCATGATCTTATAACTTAGAGTCATGTCATAACAGTGTTGATATAAACCAGACGCTTCAAACACCATTGATTCTAAATCCTCCAAATTTGTTTCTTCATCCAATCGTATGATTTTGCTCCCATGAGACTTACCCAATGACTCAAAACAAGAAAATATGCGAATCGATCTATCTAAAACTCTAAAATGCAAAACCTACCAAGAAACTTAGTGCCTCCTGGTAGCCTTCCTAGCACCAACCGATGCCACCATGAATTCGGCCGAACCACTACATAGAACCACTTATCTTACCTTCTTTAATTTCAGATCCGACATGGTTTTGACCCAGTACGTTGTAGGGTTTATTTCTAAGAATATTTGAAGGCAAAAACCCTTGGTCAAAGCCACCAACTCATTAATCTCTTCTCCTTTTATTTTTATCATTGCAACCATGTGTATCTATTGTTTTGAGTTGTGTTTGAACATGAGTGAGTAGTCATCTAATAAGTTAAAAGCTTAAATAGATCTAGGGGTTTGATGATAGATTCTTGTTGTTAGGGTTGATAAAGCTGTAGATCTGCCAGTTAAGGTGCACTTAATGCTGGGTTTAGTCTGATTAGCTAGTAACCGTGAAGGTAGGGATTCATCGCCAGAGAAGTGTTTGATAAATGCTGGAAAGAAATTTTTTTGGGTTTTCCTTCCCTAGTCATTGAGAGCTGATGTTATGATGTAAAATGGTCTTTGTGAACTAGGTCTTAATGCTTGTCAAATTTTAGGTTGACAAACAAGAATTTAGTTCCCCTATTTCTTGCACCGACTCCGAACCATCGGAAAACACCCCCTAGGATGGGATGATGCTCTTTTCCAAAGAGTACGCCGTCACTAGCCAAGATATCCAATTCACCACCTTTTTGTAAATATGTTCATAGTTTTTATTCTTGCATTTTGTGTCGCCTTTTTCTTGGATTATGTTCTCACAGGGACGGTATTAAGTAGGTCTCGGGGAGAAGGCATGTAGTGAGATTACTTTTAGCTATTTTGTTTTCATCTTCTTGAGTCTTGTATTGTCCATAGTTGTACATATTTTGCTTAGCATTTTACATGGAAACAATTTTCGAAAAAAAATAAAAAAATTAATAGTACAAAAAAATAGCATTTAGTTACATTTACATTATGCATCTAGGATTTCACTGCATTTGCATAGGAAACAATGATGATTTCACACCACAAAGCATAATGATTCACTTGATTAGTTGCATCCGAGTTTGTTTGAAATGTAAGCCCGATTCATGCTTTGATTTATCGATTTTGCATTCGTTCCTTAGCTGAAGCTTGCTTAGACTTGAAATCACTCCTAATTTTAGTAGAAACTAATTTGAATTTGTCATTATCATTTCATACATTGGATTTAGATTCATGGGTACATGCACATACTTGGGTCTCGTTTCACCTTTGTACCACACTTCAAACCTTTCTCGAAAAAAATACAAAAATACAAAAACAAAGCATTTATTTTCACTTGCTTTGTGCAGTTATCTATATGCATCTAGGATTGCACTGCATTTTCATAGGGAACAATGATGATTTCATGCCCAAAGCATGCTGATTCACTTGATTAGTTGCATCTGAATTCATTTGAAATGTAAGGTTGATTTATGCTTTGAATTCTTGGTTTTACATTCATTCCTTAGCTGAAAGATTTATTAGATATGATATCATTCCTTATTTTAGTAGAACCTAATTTGAATTTGTAATTATAATGTTATTCATTGGATTTGGATTCATGGGTACATACACATACTTGAGTCTCCTTCTGCCTTTGTACCATACTTTTTGACCCAAGTAGTCGTCTCCAATCACTGGAACAGTTCCCCTACCCTAACCTAATATTCTTTCTAGCCATTGTTAATAGATGAGTGTGTGAGGTGTTCTTTTAAAATGAGCTTGCTATAAAGTGTTAGGTTTGAGGCGACAAGAATGGTACCTCATGTAGTACTAGTTCACACTTTCTAAGCTAGGTAGGAAACCAAATTTGGGCTTGGGAGTTTGTTCACCTCCTATGGCCATAAATGATGTGGTCATGGAGATATGATCAGACTTACAGAGCGAGAAAGAACCACGCATTGGGAATGATGGATTTTGCATTATCTTTATGTCATAGTTCTAGCAAAAAGCTGATGCCACAAGAGTGGATTAGTCTAGATAGAATGAACAATTTATCATCAATCAATGCATCATTCAAAATGATAGAATAGGTGGAACTAGGTCCAAATAAAGCGTATCTTAGCCCTTTGGGAAGTGGTTTAAGATCCTTTTTGGGTGCCTTAAGCTAAGACCAGTCATGTGATTCGACAAGGCTGCACTTAAGCCTGTTCAGATCGAGTAGAAGGGTCGAGTATGATTTCATGACCCAAAAATATTAGCTCGTTGAGGTTGAACCTTCCTCAATTGCTGTCGTGACTTCTATAGGCAACCCAATCAAATCCTCAAACACATCTGACCCAACTATCAGGTTGTGAGAGTCCTGCCACTTCTCATGACATGTAGTTGTATAGGTACCCATCTTCACTACTCTTTGTCAAAGCACTCTATACGTTATCCTCTTCTGTAAGGTCTTCCAATAACTCATAAGCAAATGCATCCATTTCCTCAGCCCAAAAGAGCTGACCCTCGATGATTGGCTTTCTCATGTAATCCTTACTGTCAAATTTTATCTTGAATTCTTTCACAAGGTTTATTTTTATCTGCCCTCTGTTGATCTCAATCACTACACCTGATGTACCTAAAAATGGTCTACCAAGAAGTAACGGACCCATGATTCCTCATCCATCTCATGTACCACAAAGTTTGTTGGTACCTCAACATTTTTTATTCTTACGGTCGCTCCTCTGATAGCCCATGGGAAGTCTAACTGATTTGTCTGCTAGAATAAGAGAAATCTTGCAAGATTTAAACTTGGTGAATCCCAACCTCTTACCTACTAAGAGTGGCATGAGGCTTATAGGAGCTCCTAAATCACAAAGGTAACTGTTGGAAGCCATTGGACCAAGAGGGCATGGAATGGTGAAGGTTACATATTCTTCTAGCTTTTTCTGAACCATTTTCCTATGTATGACTTAAGACCACCATACCTTCCACCTCCATGGTTCTCTCTTTTATTGCATCCTTCAATAAAAGGTTTGTCAAAAACCAAGATTTATACTTGTTAAATACCAACCTCTTAGCTATTGTGCGTGGCATAAGACTGATAGAAACTCCTAAATCATAAAGGAACTTATTGAAAGCCATTGGACCAAGAGAGCATAGAATGGTGAAGGTTCTAGGATCTTTTAGATTTTTTTAACCAGTTTGCTCTGTATGATCGCACAACCCTCATGACTTAAGACTATCATACCTTCCACCTCCATGGTTCTCTTTTTATTGCATCCTTCAAGAACTTCTAAAAAATAGGTACAAGCAAAAAAGTATCCAGTATAGGCATCTTAATATCAGTCTCATTCATCTACTTATCAAATAGAGCTTTGTATTTCTCATCCAATTCATTTTTTGATCGTCCAAGAATGGGAACTTTAGGCTTGTATCGTAGGGGAACAAAAGGCTTGTTCTTCTCCTTTGAAAAGGTAAGTTTTTCAGATGCAGTATAACTGACTCGACCACCATCAAAGCAAGTTTCTGGGTTGAGTGTAACCTTTGACTTGGTGGTTTCAGCTGGGTGTAGCTTAAATCAAGCATTATAGGCTCGAGTGGGCTGCTCGAGTGTAGCCTTTGCTATTGAGTTTTTTGGCTGATCTTCAATAAGACAATCCTCCCCATCATGAACATCATTATCCTCACTCTCCATATACTTGATCTAAGAGTTTAATGTCTTAAAATTGATACTAAGATCATTGTATGAGCACTCAATCTTCTTGTTCACCTCAACAATCTGCTTGTTTAACTCTATTGCACTTGATGCATGGCCTTGCGGAATCTGCTGGAGCATACTCATCACATCCAGAGTTGGTGTGGTAGGAGGCTGAGGTTGCTGCTATACGTAACCCGGTGGAGCATTTAGAACATGTTGCGGCTGATACCCCCCTCTTCTTGATAAGGTTGCTTCAGAACATAGGACTTGTTTTACACTTGTTGGGGCTGTGGAGTGTAGACCTAGTCATGTGAATTGGCCATGCTAGTGTTGCGGTAGGTTAAGTTTGGATTTCTACTTGTAGTTGTTGCACCCCTTGTTTTATTCACCTTGGTTCTGCACATAACTGTCTCTTTAATCTGATCACTCCCCCCATCTTGAACTGCAAACTGATAAAATTCACTCACAAAGTTACATGTTTTTGTTCAACAACAAATAACTTATCCAGCTTCTCCTAGTCTTCTCATCAGAGTCAACAATACCTCCCACATTCCGATCATAATCCTCATTATAGATCCATCTGACTGAGCAAGATTCTCCTCAAGCTCCCAAGCTTCATCCACACCCTTATTAAGAAAATTGTTATTGCTGGCCATATCAAGGAACATGCTAACCCGCGGGAGGACTACCCTGTATAAGGTACTAAGAAGCGATTCATTACTGAATCATGGTGACGGAAATAAGAATTGTACCCCTTGAAGTATTTCCAAGCTTCACAAAATGTCTTAGCGTTTTTCTGAACATAACTGGATATCTCATTCCGAAATCTAGCAGTCTGAGGCCAAGATATATAGGAGCTGGTGATGCTCATAGTTCTCATACTCAGAGGCATGAGATTGTTTTGTCCAGCTATTCTAAACAAAAACTTTGAAATTAAGAGTAGCTTAATCTCCATGGTTCAAAGCAACAAGTTCCAGGGATTACCTATGGAGGATCCACTTGACCATTTGGATGACTTTGATAGAATCTACAACCTTAGTAAGATCCATGGAGTTAGTGAGGTCGGATTCAAGATGTGGCTATTCCCATTTTCTCTTGGTGATAAATCACATCAAGGGGAGAAGTATCCACCACAAGGTTCCGTAACATTTTGGGATGAATGTTACGGAACCTTGTGGTAGATTCTTCTATTGAGACCCTTGTACAATATGTACTATTGCATTATGTCCTTGATGGTTATCCATGCATACATATCCTATTAATCAACTTGAATTCTTTCTCATTGCTCTCTCAACGCTCGTGGAAGTTGATTGATGTTGTCGAGATAATGGATTAGGTTCTATATGCACTTGGAACTGAACCCGAAGTAGCCTACTCAAGCCTGAGGGAGGTCGAGTGTGCAGGTTGAGCATTTGAGTACACGGTTGTAGGTGGCTGAATCGAGCTTGTGGAATCAAGTGAGCAGGTCAAGTTAGAGCCTACTCGAGGTTGAGAGGTTGAGTACCTGAGACAACGACACAAAGAAAGGACCTAAATGTTAGGAACCAAAATTGATCATAAATAAAACAAACTTGATCTCAGAAGATCTGAAATCATAAATGTAGCAAACCAAACACCCAATTGGAAATGGTGCCAAATTTATACCAGGATTTTCATTTTCAATTATCCTACTGTACTAGAGTGTCGATGTAGCACACAAAGGTATTAATCCAATCAGGTGAGATACGAACAGTCAGAATATGATCAAATCTATCTAATTCAAGCCAATCAAGTGAATTGAAATCTGGTAACCTAAATGACAGAATTGAGATGGCAATTATAAGAAACCAAATATTAAAGACAAAACAAAATAGAATGTCAACTAGCAATGAGCAAGCAAACAGATTAAGCAAGAACAGTGACCAATAGAAAGGGCCTTGAGGAGTCGGACAATCGATCAGTGTTCAACCAAGGTCTCTCTAAATGCTTAATAACCTCAATCATGATGATCTCTAGAAAATAGGTTCAAGGAAGACACATTCACTCTCGTGAAAAACTTCAATAAACTGAACTACTTCAGACTTGACTCTCATCAAAGATAAAAGCACAACAATCATTAGGATTCAACCTATGATGTGGTCATTATACCAGATGAAAAAGATAGGCTATTGACACGAGCTAGATCACGTAAGCTTAGAGAAAATTAGAAGGACCTGTGGCAAATGTTATTAGTAATGAAGAAGAAAATCACACTCCGCTGCACCAAGATAGACAAAAGCCGAGCGAAATTGTTTTCGAAAGGCAGATCAGACACGAGCAATGACGCAGATCAAACCACAACTCAAGACTACGTGAAAGGGATTCAAGAACATGTTGAAGACATCCAAGAAGATCCAAGGCTCGAGCGGGACGCACCAACAAGGCCTGGCCATTCGTACGATCCAATAAGGTATGTTTTGTTTCAATACTTGATTCCTTTGTAGGTCCATCAAGCCCCATGACTCAGGCCTCTTAGATTAGAGTGTCTTAGAGTCTATTAGGAATGTTTTAAAATAATAAGTCAAACCAATACTTCAACTTGTGAAGTAAGATCGCTTGTATCTTTTAAAAGATATAATTTCCATTAGTTTTTATTTGCTTCTAGTTTGTTTGGGTTGAGACCCATTTATGTGATTTTCCTTTTTCTTTGTTGAGTCAAGGCCTTAGGACTAGCTGATAGGACCCCTTTATATGGTCCCTTGCAGTCATGTAACTTTTTCAACTCATTATCAATAAAGCTCAATGTTTTCTTTAGAAGTTTCTCTTATTGATTCATAGCTTTGAGAACGCCGATCTCAATCCAACCTTGTGTGGATTCTCCTTGGTTAGCTTGAGTCTTTGCATTATCAAGGAGATATTCACACCCCACCCTTGTGGCTGCATTTGCCCCATCTAGACATCCTGAGACTCTGATATCACAAAGGAACTACTTTGTGTTTTCTTTGTCTAATCCTCATCAACTAACCATGTCGAAGCACCTCTGATCTTGTATCATTTTTGGTATCTGGGCCAGGTTTTCTGCTAGGTTGTCTCTCTCTCTCCTCTTTTACATTTCTCAATTGATCCTATCTCAGTTCTTTTGATTCGCTCACGTTGTTAGTTCGTAATCTGTATTAGTATCATAAATCGCCGATTGCTAGAGGTTGCATGAATTCTTTTGTTGCTCTATTTCTTGTGTAGAACTCTGTATTTAGGGTTCTTGTTATCCTTGTCAAGAGAAAAAGAATAGCTTACTGATCCGTAAATCGTCTAGATTACAATGAGTTCTATGTTATTTCCATTTCTAAAATGTTCAATTTCTTTTCCAACTCTTTTAGCCTTGTTTCCTTTTCATCTAAGTTTTGCCTTTTAAAATTTCTTTTTTAAAAGAACACTAAGCTATTCCTTTTATTTTCTTGTGCAACACGTGATGGAGGACAACACCGCAGTTGCACACAGACTGGTCAAGACGCTCGCCCAAATCCAGACCCATATTCAAGCCCTCAGTACCCGCATAGATCGCTTTGAACCACATGTACAACACACGTGTACGCCCATACCAACGGATGATGATGGAGATGGAACAAACCTTGAGTTTGACAAGCAGCCCGCAAACGAGATACACACACTACAAGAAAAATGGTAATTCCAGACAAAATTCTAGACAAATGTAATTTCCGTCCCAAACTGTATTAAATTTTGGATATCAAAGAGATGGAAAAGGAAAAAATACTGCGTGTCTGAAAGTGAGAGGAAAATGTCTGGATTTTGTGACGGAAATAAACAAATTAGGACAAAATATGTTAGTTGTCCGTAATTGTCTAGAAATTCTAGAAAAATTAAGACAATAACAGAGTCTTTTAAGAATAGAATATAAATACAGACTGATCGAGATGAAATAAAAACTTACTAACTCTTGGTATATTAATATTTTTATTGACCATCTAGACAGATGGAGACAAATCTCCTTCTAGAATCAGATTTATTTACCCTAATAGAACGAACCGTCATTTTCATCACTCTAACCAAAACTTCACATTCTCCGCCGCTTCAAAACTCTCTGGACAAAAAATTTACATAATCCGCTATTCTTCTCGCCATCACCACTCATCTCGCCGTGACGTCAATGGCGTTGCCACCACAAGCTTAACGACCAACATGACCCACCAACTACATGAGATCTACTCTTTTACCTTTCCTAATTTGTGTTCAATTGTTGTCTTAGATTTAAACTCTAGAAGTAAAACCTCACAATCCGTGATGTTGAATGTTCATATATTCTCTGCCATTTTACTTAATCTTAGAGGGTTCGTTTTATTTTTCTAACTTTCACTATTGTTGTTTTGGCCCATAGAGAATTTGATTTCTTGTTCAATGTTTGGTCCCCACAATTCTTAGTAGAGTAAACTAGTCCAAATGGTGTATTTCTTTATGATTATTCTTCAGAATATGAGTGTCTTATACATTGGTTTTGTACTCGAGAATCCGACTATATGTATTTTGTATTATTCATAAGTTAGTCAACGTTTTTTGTTTTGCTTATGTTCTGTCAACACAAATTTTTTAAACACATTTGTCATGACCTCATGCTTAATACTTATTTATTTTGTGAACTGTATTAGATTTAATATTGATTCTGGACTGAACATTTTTTGGGATATTAACGTAAACTAATACTAACGACCTTGATTCTATGATCTTTACTTGAGGTTCAAACAAAAAACGTTTATATGCATACTTTTAATTTCGTATTGTGGTCAAAACTTGTGTTTATGTTGGCTGATTCATCTATAATATTTGATTGTGTTTGGGAATCTTGAACTTCATTGCTAAATCTACTATCAAGGCTGATCCTTTGTGCGATGAGGTATTTCTAGCTCCTTAGTCTCGTCATTCTATTCATGTGATAAAGAAGGTTTATATGCTCTAAAATTTTTGATTCAATATGTTTTAATAGTTGTGTGGCTCTAATATTTAAAATTTGTTTTGTGATACTCTATTCTCTACTTTTCCGTTGTAAGCAAATTTGCTGTCAAATTTAGACGAATTGATTAACTTTATGGTATTGTTTTGCTTACAATGATGATCATTTATCTCAGGGAAAAAACTAGCTATTCACAACACAACAAGAGGTTAGTATTTTTTATGTTTTGGTCTAAGTATGTATGTCTCCACTCTCACTCTCTCTTTTTGTATAACTATTAGATTTGCTATGACAGTATGAAAGTATAATATATAAATTTGCTGCTGTTTTTGCTCATGAAGATCAGTAAAAAAAATTTGTCTTTTTAGCTCATGAAGGAAGCTCCTAAAGGATTAGTGAAGTACAAGATTTATGGGTTTGTAAATTATCTACTTTTGTTATTGTATTTTTAGACATTTCTTGTAAGTGATGGCTTTGGTCTATGTTTATTGATATTTTTGTAAACATAATTTCATTTTGAAATAAAATAAAAATTCATATTATTTTTGTTTTATCAAATATATTTTCTTATTTTACATTCTAAAACAATTATATATAGAATCAAATGAATAAAAATAATTTTATAAAAATATTTGAAATTCCAGACGACTAAACCGCAAAATGTTGTTTTAAACGTTACAAACGGTTTGGAATATGTCATCTAGATTTGTCTGAAACCATTACAATAAAGACAGTTTGGAATTTCGAACGACTATTTTACTGTCCAAAATCTGTCTAGAAATACAGACAAATTCGGGACAAATTTCCAATTTGCGACACTTTGTACCAAACAAAGAAATTCATCTAGAATTTGTCTCGAATCGTGATTCGGGACAAATTTCAAACGATATATGCTGTCTAAAATCAGCTTTTTCTAGTAGTGACAGCAACGTGGTTGAGAACTTCATGACCCAATCTACTTGCATGTCGAGTTGGGTGGTCGGGGCTGGGCAAGACACTTCGAGTTCTTTGCCTGCTGAAGTTGTGACTTCTCCACCTATTGTCTTAGCCTCATGACTCGCTTCTACCAACTCCTTGATTACAACTGAACTCGGAACTGGCTTGTGAGTATCTAAGAGTTCCTATAAAACTCAGCTTCCATGCGCAAATACCCTTCACAAACCGGTATAGTCAAGGTAACTTCTAACTGATCCTTTGTTGTCAACTCCTCTAATAGATCATTCGTGAAAGTATCCATTTCTTGAACCTAGAAAACATGATTCTCAATGGTTGGCTTCCTCATCACATCCTTGATGTTAAACTTCATTTTGATGTCATGTTCTAGATTCAATTCAATTTTTCCATTCCGCACATCATTAGTGCACCAGTTGTGGATAAAAATGGCCTACCAAAGAGTAATGGGTCTTTAGGCTCCTAATCCATATCAAGGACCACAAAGTCACTGGATATCTGAAATCCTCCCACTTTGGTGGGTCCTTCAAAATACCATGTGGAATCCTCACAGATTTATTAGCAAGAACCAATGATATCTTGCAAGCTTTGTAGTTGCTAAAACATGATCTCTTTGCAACTAAGAGTGACATGAGGCTTATTGATGCCCCTAGGTCGCATAAGCAAGTGCTGAAAGATAAAGGGCCAAGTGAGCAGGGAGTTGTGAAGGTACCAGGATCACCCAGCTTCTTGGGCAATACCTTTCTCTGGATGATGGCGCTGACTCGTGGGTAAGTACTAACATGCCATCGACCTCTTTTATTCTCTCATTCACTGCATCTTAATTATAGGAACTTCAGGTAATGAGGCAACAACATAAAGGCATCCAATGATGGGGCTTTGAGCTCAATATCCTTAATCTGGTTATCAAAGAGGGCCTCATATTTCTCAGCAATATCCTTCTTAAACCTCCGAGGGAAAGGCAATTGAGGTTTGTAAGGTCGGGGAACAAGTGTTTTCAGCTTTTCCTCTGGAGCTAAATGTGTTTGAGTAGCTGAGGGTGATACTCAACTATGTGTATGTCGAGTTCCATGGTCAAGTTGGGCAACAGGTGGGTTTTCAGGCAATTGATCCTCCAAAGAAGGTCGTACTTGGCCCCCTATAGCTCGAGTTATGTGGTCAAGTTGTGCCTCTAGAGTTGATTGTTCAGCATTATCCCTGATTAGGCTATCCTCCCCCTCATGAGTAATAATGTTCTCAATATCAGTAGTATTCTCAGCACGAATCAACTAACGTTCACTTCTCAATGTGATTGCCTTAGCATGGTGTTCCCTGGGGCGTTGAGGAGTGTTCTCATGTGGTTGCCCAATTGTTCTGATGGCTGAAGAGATAGCTTTCTCACTCTTAACATATTGAAGTCTTGCATTTATCTTCTCAATCTTGTTGTTAATATTAGTATGAGTGGCATTGATCCATGTGTGAACCTCAACAAATATTTGAGTCAATTATGCAATTGTGGACTTCTAGCTCTTAAGTAGTTCTTGTAGCAAGTCCATAACCTCTGGGGCTTCCTATGGAGGCAGCTGTGGAGCTAGAACTGGAATCCTTGTGGCGGGGCTGGGGTGAATTGAGGGATTTGTTGCTATGGTTTCTTGGGTACATAGGTATTGTTGTATTGATTATGACCTCCACCTACATTCTGCATGAAGCAAACCTCTTCAATATGGCCATCTTCCTCTGCATGAATCAAGTCGTCCTCACACACTGATTGTACCTGCTTAGCTTTTCCAATTTAGCATTCAGAGAATTAATCTCCTTCATGCTCACTAAGTTCAAATTAGCTGTGTTCTTCCCACTGGTAGCATAATCTTCTTCATACAGACCATGAGCATGTGCAATATTCTCAACTAGTTCCCAACCATCATCAACATCTTTATTCATAAAGTTACCATTGCTTGCAGCATCTAAGTGAATTTAGAATTATGGAAGAACTCCACGATAGAAGGTGCCGAGCAATATCTCAGTATTTGTAACCCTGGTGTGTGCACTGAGTCTCATATGTCTGGAAGCGTACCCAGGCTTTAGAGAATGTCTCAGATCTCTTTTGCAAAAAACTGGAGATTGCAGTGCGAAGCTTTGTTGTTCTGGAAGGTAGATAAGAATTTAGCTAAAAATGCATGCTTGCATTCACCCCAAGATGTGATCATCCTTGGAGGTAGATACTTCTACCATGCATGAGCTTTGCCATTATGTGAGAATGCGAACAAACTGAGTTTGAAATCGTCATCACTTGCTCTTGTAATTTGTGTTAGTCTTCATAACCTCTCAAATTCATCCAAGTGATCAAGAGGGTTTTTAGATGCTAAGCCATGTAACTTTTGATTCTGAACCATGGCAATGAGGCCACTCTTTATCTCAAAATTGGTATTGGGAATGACAGGTGGTACGATCCCATGACGTTGGGAATGTGTACTTGGTGTATCACCTGCCCCAATTTGTCTTGGCCTACGAGTAGCAGGCTCATGGATAGCAGCTGCTTCCTGATCAGTCAATCCCTCTAGTGGGATATTTTCTATTCTACTAAACAAAGTAGTAAACCCTTATACTTGATCAGTACAAATTTAGAAATTCAACCAAAAACAAAACTCGAACATGTGTAGTCAAGTCTTGATGTCGAGTTCTGGAAATGTGCTTCAAATGATGCGCCTTGAGGATGGTATGGTGAGCTCACTATTCAAGTTATCCTAAAACGAAAATAGGGGAAATGAGTTAGTAGCACATGTAGCAACCACGTAACAACCAAAGGTAACCTAAACTTGGTCTTAGAAAGCTTAAGATCCTAAATGTAGCAAACAAACACTCAGTTTGGCAACAACAACAATTTGATAACAAGATTTTATGGTTATATGCTATCAAATGCTCCTACACAAGCAATCAATTGTAGTATAGGAGGTATCAAACCAACAAGTGTGTTAGTAGCACTCAGGATATAAAAACCATTCTAATCCAAGCTAATTCAAAGCAACGATTCTGTCATCATATCACCATGAAAAAAATTAAGCATAAACAAGATGAAAATCATGTAAAATCGCGCATGAAGAAATAGAGTAATGAGAAAAAAACAGAGCAAGATAACAAACAAGCAATAGGCAAAATAAATGAAAGCTGGGCATTGAAGAGTGAGGTTATTGATCTATGCTAAGCTAGGGAACTCTAGATTGCTTTACAAACCATCAGGATTCGATCTCAAGGCAATGGATTCAACACAATCTACATCATTCTCACGAACATTGAACTTTTCTTAACTAGACCTAGACCTAACTCTCATTAGCGAAATCTAATCAAGCAGACATTAAGAAACAATCCATAATAGCCAATCTCTTCAGCTAGACAAGATTTCAATTGGCCAATAAGAAATCAACATTAAGATTACTAAAACTGATGAGATCCATTCAATTCTAAACTTAAGCAACCTAGATCTTTCTAGACCCACATAGATCTACCTCATTACCCAAGATGATCTACTCACTAATCATGCTGCAATGCAAAAACTTAAAAAATAAAATAGATATCACAACTAGAAATATGAAAAAGAGATGAACAAGAATGAATAAAGAAAAAAAATGTAAATTCTCAATTGATCATAACCAAATCAAGAATTCATACTATAGAAAAAGAGAGAAAAACACTAAAAATGTAGCTGAATCTAAATATAAAACGTGATCAGTGTTTGTGGGTGTAAATGAGTATTTATAGCCCACAACACAAAACCCTAAAAAAAGTCAATGTAGGGAAAACGTCAACAAAATTATTACTCGGTTGCAGAACTCGAGGTCATGTGGTTAAGTTGTGTACTCGAGTTATGTTGTGGCCTCACCAGAAGTACAATTCGAGTCATGTAGTCAAGTTGGGACGTCGAGTTCTGCTTTAGCTGTCTGTGGGTATACAACTTGACCACTGCGGTCAAGTTGTGTGGTCGAGTTCTGCTGCTATGTTTCCTTAACAACTTCCTTTCATTAGGTCTTGCACTCCAGTCCGGTCCTTGCTGGTCCTTATGTCCATTTTCACTCCAAGATGCTCCAATTGGCTTCCCAGAGTACCTAAAAACACTCCATATGTAGTATTTATGCAAAGCAAATGCAAAGTATGCAATATGAACCTAAAAATTTCTAATATGGTGCAAATGCTATGGATATGTATAAAAAATGTGTCAAACAAGGTCCCTAAAACATGCTAAAATGAAAAGATATATTTAGGCACAATCATCTTGTCATGAATTTTTTTTCTCTTTTCCTTGTATACTTTAGAGCTCACATAGTTCCTTATGGTGTCTGCGCCACACCAAAGTGGTATCAAAGCCAATGTTCTACGCTTCCTAGCTGGAACCGAGTCCCTCAGTCATGAGTAGCAACCCACACACACACCTAAGATTGGAGATTAAGGTAACCAGCACCTCCCTCATCTTCATAATCTCACCACCATTATTCACTCAACACTACTGCCATATCCCAACCACGTGACAAATTTGCTTCCACCACATCCAAACTGATGGTTATACATCAAACCATCGACCAGCTAACTCAACAGGCCACTCAAGTGCATGTCGTCCTTTATGGTATGCTAAACCAGCCCCATTATATGCCCCCATGATCATCGAGCTATTCATCCGTCGTAGCCTTGCTTCCATGCCAAGCAAATATGTCCGCCACACAACCTCATCACGAAGATCCTAACACTGCAACACCAAAGACGCCTACCACTACGCCTAATTCAGGCTGTTACTCAATCCGGGGTTAGGGTAACGTCCGTGTTCTGTGGACCTTTGGGTTATTCCGGAATGGTTCAAGGGATGTGGGTAAGTTGGGAAGGAGATGGTCAAGCGGGATGGACCAAAGGTTAAGTTTCAGTCAAGAAAAGGCAATGGGAATCTGAACGTATGAGAGAAATCAGTCAAGTTTGTGAAAATTTAGCTAGTTATAGGAATTCAGACAAGTCCATGATTTTCGGAAAGCCTGGTCGAATTCGGACAAGTTGGTCGGATTTGGACCAAACGGACATCCTGACCAAATCAGTCATGGTTTGGACTTGTTTGCGGATTGTTTGGGGCCGGCAAGTTGACCTTCGGTCAAGGTTCAAGTTTTTTGGACAATGGTTAGTATTGCAACATATTTGGTCTGTGTTCAGACAGAAAAGGTGCATGTCCGGACAGGTTGGGTCGATGATTGGCTAAGCCGGTCGAGAACCGGTATGGTCGGATTGTACCACGGATTGAAACCGGTCCAAATTAAATAGAATTGGACCCGGTCTAATCGAAGGGAACTAGGGTTAGGGTTTTGCCACCCAAAACTCTATAAATAGACGCCTAAAATCGATGTCATAACATAATTTTGTGAAATACTCTAACTAAACAACAAGAAAGGTTTTTACGAAGGCTTAAGGGTGATTTTGATTGGATTTGAGTGAGAAAAAGGCTGATCATGGTTAAATACAGGAACTTCGACACAATCAGGATTGCACAAGCGTCAAGAGGTTTCAAAAAAAGGCTAAAAGTGAGTTTGTGACTATGGGTTAATTAGGGTTTGTTTTCAGGCAATAGATGGGATTAAGTCTTAGACGGGTAGGATTGCTTGCTTGTCTGTATTTCTGACCGTTGATTAATGTTTTTGTCCTAAAATGTTACTTGGCTTACTCAGGCTAATCCGGGTAGCTAAACTAACAGTTTTGGGCGAGCTCTGTGCATGAATACTGCTTGTTCTCTGAATTGATTGATTTATTGTTTGATTGCGATGTCTTGTTTGGCCTGGTGGCACGGGATGACCGACTCACTAAGCAATTTTGTTTCTTATCCAATCTGTGTGATTGTAGGTAATGAGTTAACCGATAGTCGTGAAAGGGGGCAAGTAGGAGCGAGACCAAGGCTGGATCGTGGAAGGATGGAATAAGACTGGGATTATTGGGTCTAGTTACGTTTTAATAAGCATTTAGCAAACGATTGTTGTACTAGAACCCCATTTGATTGAGTTTATGCATTATTTTGGGCTTATCAAACGTCACAACTCGAATTTTGACTAGTAAATAAAGGAACAAAATCTGGTTAAGTGTCTGGTTTGCCCATAGCCAGACTGAACTGAATCTGTACGTAGACATCTCGAGTTAAGCTCTAGGATAGTCTGATACTCCTCATGCCAAGGTCTCGCAGTAAGTTTGAAATGTGTTATGTGGGTGTGAATCAAACTAAGTTAGTAAGAGGGACTAACTTAGTGAATCTGGTCACTATAGATGGCTAAGAGTAACTGAACGAGAAGGTAGAATAACAGGAATGACGTAACATCCCGAGTTGTTGTTAAAAGATCTGAGGAAGAGAATCTCCATAGTGTGGAGAGTCAGCAGAGTGTTGAAAGAAGTGAGCAAGGGTGTCTGGATCACATTAGCTTCCCAATGCTAGTGCTCGTAATGAGAATGCAAATGGGATGAATGATGTGTTGGCCCTGTTGACTCAAGTCTTAGAAATACTACCTGCTTTAGCACCTGCAGCAGCTGTGCCACCATGGGTGAATACTGTACCGGTGGAGAATGTGTCTGAAAAAGCATGCCAAGTCGTGGTCACTCCATCTTACCTGAAGATGATGGATCATATGCAAAAATTCGGAACAAAGTTTTTCTGTGGTGGTGCTAAGCCGATTGAGGCGGATGAGTGGAGGAGTCAGCTTGAGAGAAACTTTAACTTTATTCGTTGCCCAGAAGAGTTTAAGTGTGATATTGCGGTCCACTACCTGGAAGGGGATGCACATAACTAGTGGCAAGGGGTGTCGGGCCGTATGGCAAACCCAAATTGCACTTGGGAAATCTTTTGTAAGGAGTTTTGGGCAAAGTACTTTCCGCCTGAAGTGTTTGATAGGCTAGAGGGAGCCTTTTTGTATCTCTGTCAAGGATCAATGTCCGTGAGGGAATATGAGACCAAGTTCAACAACCTCAGGCAGTACACGGGTTGTCAGTTGGACGAGGAAAGAGTCTAGGTGCGTCGCTTCATGCGTGGACTTCGACTTGAACCTCGCAATGTCTGCCAAGTCCAGAACTATAACTTGGTTACGGAGCTAGTGGAAAAGGCAGCACAGTTGGAAAGTGGGATGGAAGAAGCCAAGTTGTTGGGAAAAAGAAAACAAGTGCAGACAGTAACGCAAGCTCAGCCTGAGAGTGGTTCTCGACCAAATTACAAGAAAGTGGAAGGGAATGCCCCGGTTAAGCTAGTTGTTGCCCGTAGTGCATACAAGTTCTGCAGAAGCACTTTGGAACGTGTAGAGTTCCTTTTGGTGCATGCTTCTAACGTGGTAGTACGGACTACAGGGTTCGGGATTTCCCAAAAAAGGAGTTGAAGGGAAAAGATGTCCAAACCGATGGTGCCAAGGTGTGCTACAACTGCGGTGAAGATAGGCACGTCAAGGTGAATTATCCAAAACTAATGCAGTCATCAGGGAAACAGGCAAGTGCAGGACTGCCACCACTGCCACCGCTGCCTAAGAGGCAAGCGTTGATGCTGAGAGCTTACTCGATGGTTGCGGATCCATTAAACTAGACCACTGCACACCCAATTACCGGTAAGTCTTGTCAATTTCCTTGGCCCTTTTTTGGTGAACTTACTTGCTTGTGTTGCGTGAATTAGGGTCCTTAGCATTCTAGACAAATTTGTAGAAAATGTAAACATGGGTGGTGTCGTAACCCATGTACTGTATGATTCAGGGGTGACACATTGTGTTGTGCAGCCAAGGATGGTTGGTACTGATGGGTTTCAGAAAGAATCCAGGAAAGGTAGTGGGATACTCTGAGCCGTTGGCGAACAAGTAATGAACATCTTGGGGAATGTTCTGAACGTCCTGGTGCTTATAGAAAGAGTAAGCATGCTAGCTGATCTTGTCATGTGCCAAGTGAAGTCTTATGACGTGATCTTGGGAATCGACTGGCTCGGAAGGTATAAGGCCCACTTAGACAGACATCACGTTCGAGTTGAGTTTGAGAATGGTGGGAATCAGTTGGTTCTTCAGGGAATCCAACCCACCTCAAGAAGGTCTGATCATTTCGGCTATCCAGGCAGAACGAATGGTTGAGCAAGGGTGTGAAGCATACTTAGCTACGATCACAACTGTAGAAGTCGGAATGGACACAGAACTTAAAGACATTCCGATGGTGAATAAGTTCGAGGATGTGTTTGTGGCCTTGATGGGTTAACCACAACCTCGGTCTGATCCTTTCACGATTTAGTTAGAACCTGGAACAGTTTCGATCTCTAAAGCACCTTATCGGATGGCGCCTGCTGAGATGGTCGAGTTAAAGAGGCAGCTTAGTAAATTTATGGATAAGGGATTCATTCAACCAAATGGTTCACCGTGGGGCGCACCGGTGCTATTCATGAAGAAGAAAGATGGCATATTCAAGCTGTGCATCGATTACTGTAGGCTGAACAGAGTAATGGTAAAGAACAAGTACCCTCTTTCGCAGGTAGATGAGTTGCTGGACCAACTCAGAGGTGCTACTTGGTTCTCAAAGTTTGACTTGGCTTTGGGTACCATCAGATCCCAATAACGGAGCCAGACGTTCGGAAAACAGCCTTCCGGAAAAGGTACAGACACTTTGAGTTCATGGTCATGCCTTTTGGGCTGACTAATGGACAAAACTGATGAACGACGTTTTCAAAGAATTCTTGGACAAATTCGTGATCATCTTCATAGATGATATTCTAGTTTACTTTAAGTCTCTAGAAGAGCATCAAGGTCACTTAAGGACGGTTTTGGGAAAACTGAGAGAAAACAAGTTGTTCGGTAAGCTAAGCAAGTGTAGCTTTGGCAAAGGGAAGTCGGATTCTTGGGTCATGTGGTCTCAAATAAGGGAGTGTCCGTGGATCCAGAAAAGATAAAGGCAATTTCAGGATGACCTAGATCCTTGAACACATCAGAGGTAAGAAGTTTTCTTGGTTTGGCTGGGTATTACCGATAGTTTGTTAAAGGCTTTGCAAGCATGGCGTAGCCTATTACTCAGCTTACTGAGAAGGATGTCCCTTTTAAATGGATTAGGGAGTGCGAAAAGAGTTTCACAAAGCTTAAGGACATGCTAATGAGTACTCCAGTTTTGGCTAGAACCGAATGAGCCTTATGTGGTGCATATGGACATATCACAAATGGGATTGGGTTGCTTTTTGATGCAGCATGGGAAGTTGATTGCTTATGCATCACTACAGTTAAGGAAACATGAAGTGAATGACCCCACTCATGATCTAGAATTGGCCACAGTGGTTTTCAACCTGAAGATATGGCGATCCTACGTTTACGGTGGGAAGGCCCAAGTATTCACGGACCATAAAAGTTTGAAGTACATCTTCACTTAGCCGGATCTGAACCTAAGGAAAAGACGATGGATGGAACTTATCGCAGACTATGACCTGGATATAGATTACCATCTGGGTAAAGCAAACTTAGTTGTAGATGCTCTAAGGAGGAAGAGAGTAGACGTGAACTCTGAGAAGGAAATGAAAAAGCTGATTTGGAACGTTGAGTCTATCAGCCTTAACGATGGAAGAAGAACCTTTGGGTTTGGGTGCAGCGGATCAGGCTGACTTATTGAGTAGAGTTTGGATGGCTCAGAAAAAAGACGAAAAATCTGAACAAGGTTGCAAAGAACAATAAGACCGAGTATCAGACTTCAAATAATGGAAGAATTCTGGTCAAAGGACGAGTGTGTGTTCCAAATGATTAGGGATTGCGTGAAGAAATCCTTAAGGAAGCACATCAGTCGAAGTTGGCAATCCAGCCAGGGTCGACTAAAATGTACCATGATCTGAAAAGGTACTATCATTAGGCTGGAATAAAACGTGATGTGGCTAAATAGGTATCTGAATATCCAACTTGCCAACGGGTTAAGGCAGAACACCAAGTTCCTAGTGGACTGTTGCAGTGTTTACTTATCCCGGAATGGAAATGGGACATGTCAACGATGGACTTCATCACAGGATTTCCCATGTGTGATAAAAAAGATGCAATCTGGGTAATAGTGGACCGATTGACTAAGTCTGCACACTTCATTATGGTCAATAGAATGGACATGACTGAAAAGTTAGCCAAGATCTATGTGAAAGAGATAGTTTAGTTGCATGGAGCACCGGCAAGCATTGTATCGGACCGAGAAGCTAAGTTTTGTTCAGCGTTTTGGAAAGTGCTTCAGTTCAAGTTAGGGACCAGGGTCCATACAGTACAGCCTATCACCCGCAGACAGACGAACAGTCAGAACGAACCTTCCAGACACTTGAGGACTTGTTGCAGGCGAGTGTGTTGGATTGGGGCAATAAGTGGGAAGAGCACTTACCTTTAGCCGAGTTTTCGTATAAAAATAGTTATCACGCAAGCATTAGAATGTCTCCGTACAAGGCACTTTATGGACAGCCTTGTCGAACCCCGTTATGTTGGACTTAGCTGGGGGTGCGGAGCATATATGGGCGAGATTACATTGAGGACACAATAAAAAAGATATGAATGGTTAAGCTTAATATGAAAGCAACCCAAGACAGATAGAAGAGTTATGCAGACAAGCGAAGGAAGGAGCTTGAGTTCGCAGTGGGTGACTTGGTGTACCTTAAGACAATCACTTACAAGGGTAAAGAGCGGACAGTACGATCAGCTAGGTTAGCGCTAAGGTACATGGGGCCTTATAAGATTCTGGAAATGATTGAGAAACTGGCATATAAGTTGGAATTGATTGCCTGTGGAACTGGAGCGTTTCACAATGTGTTCCATGTTTCAATGCTGAAGAAGTGTTTGGGCAATGGAGAACAAGTTGTGATCGAACCCCTAAGGAACTTAAGAGAAAATAAAAGAGTTGAAGGTACTCCCGTTCGAATCTTGGATAGGAAGGTCAAGGTAGACCAAACGAAGAAAACCAGAATGGTGCAAATTGAATGGGACTGCGATAGTGAAGTCAAGATTACGTGGGAACCGGAAATCAGAATGAAAGAAAATTTCCCTAAGTTATTTGAGAAACAGAAGGCTGGACCATCCAAGGCCTAGATTCAGTGACGATCCTTTGAAGTGTGGGAGACTTGTAACGCCCACGTTTCGTGGACCTTCGGGTGATTCCGGATTGGTTCAAGGGAAGTGGGTAAGTTGGGATGGAGATGTTCAAGCCGGATGCACAAAAGGTTGAGTTTTAGTCGAGAAAAGGCAATAGGAATCCAAACATACAAGAGAAATCAGTGAAGTCCGTGAAAATTCAGCTATGGGAATTCGGACAAGTCCTTGATTTTCGGACAGCATGGTCGGATTCAGACAAGTTGGTTGGATTCAGACCAAACGGACATCCTGATCGGATTGTTCATGGTTTAGATATGTTTGTGGATTGTTCGGAGCCAATCGACCTTCTGACAAGGTCTGAGTTTTTAGGACAAGAGTTGGTATTCAGACAGGTTTGGTCTATGTTCGGACATGAAAGGTGCATGTCCAAATGGGTTGTGTCGAGGATTGGCTATGCCGGTCGGGAGCTGGTATGGCTAAATTATACTGGGGATTGAAGGAATTAAGTTGCATTGGACCCGGTCCGACCGAAAAGAACTAGAGTTAGGGTTTCACCACCCAAAACTCTATAAACAAACGCCTAAAATCGTTGTCGTAACCTAATTTCACAAAATACTCTAAGTAAAGTACAAGAAAGGTTTCTGCAAAGGCTTAAGGACGATTTCGATCAAATTTGGGCTAGAAAAAGGCTAATCGTGGTTGAATTGGGCGAATTCGGCATAATTAAGATTGAACTGGCATCAAGAGGTGTCAGAAAAAGCTAAAGCAAAAGTGAGTTTGTGACCAAGGGTTAATCTGGGTTTGTTTTTGGGCAATAGATAAGATTAAGTCTTAGACGAGTTAAGATTGTTTGCTTGTCTGCATATTCTGATCGATTGATTACTATTTTCGTCCTAGAATGTTACTTGGCTGACTCGGGTGAATATGGGTAGCTAAACAGAAAGTTTTGGGCAAACTCTTTGCATGAATACTGCTTGTTCTCTTACTTGACTGATTTATTGTTTAATTGCAATTTCTGGTTTGGTCTGGTGGAACGGGATGACCGATTCACTAAGCAATTTTGCTGCTTATCCAATCTGAGTGTTTGCAAGTAATGAGTTAACTGACGGCCGTGAAAGTGGCTAAGTAGGAGCGAGGCCAAGGCGAGATGGTGGAAGGATGGAATAAGACTAGGATTATTAGGTCTAGTTACATTTTAATAAGCATTTAGCAAACTATTGTTGTACAAGAACCCCACTTGATTGAGTTTATGCATTATTTTGGTCTTATCAAATCGTCACAACTCGAATTTTGACTAATAAATAAATGAACATAATCTGGTTAAGTGTATGGTCTGCCTATGGTCAGACTCAATCGAATCTGGATGTAGACATCTTGAAATACGGTGTCACACTTAGCTCTCACCAACGCATTACCTCTACTGCTAAGGAAACTACTTGAAGAGCTACCAGCCTTCAGATCTCCCACAGAAGGCGTGCACCCAAAACAAGAATTGATGATCCATAAGGATAGAAAATAGAGGAAGACACATGAGGTACTCTCTGATGGGCCTTTGTTTTGGACCATGATGATCCATGAGTCTTTTAGACCGGGAGGATCTGGTGCAGTGTAGCACTAGTGTTAGCTCTAATTTCCCATGCATGCTTTTCCCCTCTGATGAGCCTTTGTTTTTTTTGTTTTCAAACCATTAGAAGCCTTTTTGCCAATTTTGGCTCTGAATTTTAGGGCCTATTCGTGACCTAATTTTTGGGTTAAAATAATTAACCATGTGGTTAATTATTTCTTGTATAAGTTATGCTCAAATTGTTGAGGGAATTTTTCATTTCTTAAAAGAAAATTTTTGGTTGACTTATCATTATTTGGAAAGACTAATTCACTTAAGGCATGGTTTATTCTTTTTATTTTTGGATTAAAATAAGGAACATGCTCCACTATTGTAACTACAATTTCCACAAGGATCCCTACATATTTGATTCAGTTCTTATCAATAAAATCAAAGAGATTTAAAAAGACACCAAATCCCTAGCCGTTGAGCTCACGAGGGAGGATTCAATACCTAGCCGTCATCTATCCTAGCTCCCACAATTGGTTGCTTTACATTGTGAACCTCAAGTGCTATTGTGAGAAGAAGGTCCCTACTGATCTCAACAAATCCAGATGTTTATCGTGCCTATCCTGGTGTCTCCGTGACACCGCAAAGGCATCTAGTTGACTCTACCTCGTGCATGTCCATTTCTCTATTCTTTAGAGCTAGCTTGAGATCGAAATTGAGTAGCTTGGTTGCCCAAATGGCCTTATACTCAATTTCCACTTGTCAATAGCAAGCTTTTCCATATATTAGTTCAATGAAATCCTTCCTATTGGAGTCTTGAAGGCAGTTACGTAAGCCCAAAGAATGGTACCAAATTTGACTGACCAGTCCCTCTTTGATTACCCAACTACTCTTGCAAGCATGACTTTGATCTACTTGCTTGAAACCTCCACTTGACCACTCGTTTGTGGGTGATAAGATGTAGATATCTTATGTTTGACTCTATGTTTCTTTACTAGGTATTCAAACAGATTCTTAATCAAATAGGATCCTCCATCGGTGATCACTATTTTTGGCATTTCTAGCCTGGGAAAAATGATGCTCTTGAACATCTTTTAAACAACCTTAGCATCATTGGTGGGCAAGACATAATCTACAACCACAAGAGTGTTGCTGTTCCCATGAGAAGGTGGGTTGAATGGACCCATGAAATCAATGCTCCAACAATCAAACACTTCAACTTCAAGAATCGAATTTTGAGGCATCTCATTCTTCTTGCTAATGTTTTCCACTCTCTGATAAGGATTACACTTTGAGATGAAGTTTTGAGCATCCTTCAACACAGTCCACTATAATCCTGATTTGAGAGCCTTCTGAACTATCTTAAAGGTTGCAAAATGACCTCCATAAGAAGACCCATGGTAATGTTCTAAAACGCCCTGAATCTGTTTCTTAACAATACATCTCCTCAATAGACCATCTAATCCTCTTTTGTAGAAATAAGGTTCATCCCAGTAGTAATTAATATCTTTGAAGATCTTTTTCCTGTGGTAGGAATCCAAACTCTTGGTAACCCCTCATACAACCAAGTCAACATGTCAAGGCAGCTTCTCATCTTTTAATGCCATGACTCCAACCAGTCTCTCCTAGTTCTGATAGCCTTCTACCATTGTTTCAGAAAGCCATGAGCTGTTCTTTAGGCATAGAGTCATCTATTTATGTTGCTTTCTCTATCCACATTCCTGACAAGTGATCAGCTACCCTATTCTTAATGCCCTTTTGTCTATTGTCTCCATATCAAACTCTTGTAGTAGAAGTACCAATCTCAAAAACCTTGTTTTTGTATCCTTCTTGGCACAGATATGCCTCAATGTTGAATGATTTGTGTAGAATACAACCTTAGAACCAACCAAATAGCTCTTGAACTTTTCGAATGTAAAGACTATACCAACAGTTCTTTCTCAGTAGTTGTATACCTTCCTTTAACATCATCCAAAATCCTGCTTGCATAATGGATTACGTGCAGCTTCTTATCAAATCTCTGTGTCAAAACAACTTTGATTGCATAATCTATAGCATCACACATAATCTCAAAGTGATATTCCCAATTGGGAGCTTGGAATATTGATGTTGAAATCAAAGCCTACGTGATCCGGTGTGATGAGAGCCTTGGTGGTTAGGTTTCTAAGATATAACTCACATAATGACTTCAAATATTTGATCTCTGTGAATGATTGACGGAAACCATCAAAGAAGACACTGAGAGTCGATCCATCAAGGCGGGAGAGATGGTTGTGGATGATAGTGATGAATGCCACAAGATTTGGTGATGAAAACTGTGATAAGTTTAGTCTAATCTATTTAGAATCCTAGACTAAATGGATCTTGTCTCTTGCTCTCAAATCACTCCAAGAGTTGGAGGTTGTTAGGTCTTGTTTCTGTAGAGAAAACAAAGAGAAAAAGTTTTGTTCTTTATTAATATGCAAAATAAAATACAAAGTGCCGTCTAGGAACTTTATATAAGGGTTCATTCGAATAAGGGCCTTCTAGAGCAGACTCAATGACCTCATACAAACTCAGAAAAGGAAACAAATGATGCATTACTTTAATGAAACCCCTAACATAAGAAAAACAAATAAAAGACTCTAAACTAATCCAAATAATGTAAGTATGTTGTCCAAAAGTTTGTAAACCATATTTGTTATTTGGATTGAACAAACCAAGACCTAAGACTCCAGTCCATGGTGACTGATTGTAAGATGGAGTAATTGTAGGGACATAAATATTAAAGCAAATGTATACCTTGGTCAAGTAGGCGATGGATACAGTAAGATCTTCTATCATGTTTAGTTAAGGTAGAATAGCTCGTGGTATTCTGGTGGATTGAAAGCAGCTCGAGTGTGGTTGATAGGTTGTTGTATGTATCTGGTGCTGGATAAACCTCTTCAAGTCCTTCAGATTTGTTGGTGCAGTATTGGTTGAGCAGGGATAGGTCTGTCTCGACTGCGGGTGTAATTAGCTCAAGCAATGCTCAGACTCTGTCGATGAACTTGTCTCAGATGGAGCTGATCTTGCATCATGTGCTCGGATGTTTTTGTAAGGTTAGAATGCAGCCATTAGCTTCGAGGAGTAGGATGTTGTGGCTGATAGCCTCATCATTTCATCCCTCTTGAGAACAATTGATATGTGTGGATTTCAACTAGGTTTAGGAGTCCTTTTCCATCCATTTTGCGTACATCCCCTTTGTGTTTACATCTTTTTAGAGTCTTTTAGCTCCATATTGCATAGTTTGCATTTGCATTGCACACATATTGCATTAGGAGTGGTTTAAGCTACTTGGAGAGCATATCTAGAGCGTTCTAGACTAAGAGGAGATTCGCGAATTGGACTTGAGAATGGAACACGACTTGAAAGAAACAAAGGATGAATTTTGGTTGGACTCGACCACACCACTCGACAAATAGTTGGTTGAGTGTGCCATTTCTAATCGACTATGCCAAACTTGACCAAACTTGGTCGAGTGGTCACTAGCCCAATTTGTTGACTTTCTTTCTCCATGTTGACTTTTTAGGGTTTTACCAAAAGGGGTATAAATACCCCTTTTAACCCAAAATAAGATTGTGCACGTTTTTAATCTACTTTTAGCAAAGTTTCTTTTTTTCTCTTTTGTAATTCCAATTTGAATCTTAGATGTTGTTTGAATGATTCAGTTTATGCAATTTCTTCTTTAATCAACTGATTGGCTTGAATTAGGTTGATTGAATAACATTCTTGTTGCTAGCATACTCATACATTTGCTTTGACACAATTCTTTGCTACAATAACATGATCGTGCATTAGGATAACCGAACTGATTGAAAATCTGTTATCAATTTGGCGCCATTGCCAATTAGATTATTTGCTTTACTACAATTAGGAAATTTGATCTCCCGAGATCAAGTTCTTGTTACTTCTCATCACATCAGGTTTCTAACATCAGTTTTCTGTGTTCTCTGTGTGATTTTAAGGTACTTGACCAGTGCACTCAATCAGCACTGCTCAAGTTTGTCACTTTACGGCTACTTACTTGCACACACGACCAGTTCATTCAATCACTCCTGCTAAAGTTAGGCTTTTGTGGGTGCTTTTTTGGTTGTATGCAAACCAAGTCTAAGGGAAAATCAGAATCTAGCTTGTTACCTTGACAATAACCACCAACTTCTGCTAGAGTTGAGAGAACAATAGAACAAAGTTCAGATTGTTCACCAAGATGAAGTTAGGATGGAAGAAAACACCAGAGGGTTCGAATGATCAGGCAGCTCTTGTGCAAGGTATTGAATCTAGGAGGCCAAGAAACATTGGAGTAGGTGATGCTCCTAGCATTCACACTCAATGACATGGCATTATTTTCCTCTAGCCATACCCAACAATAACTTTGAGATCAAGAGTAGTCTTATCTCCATGGTCCAAGGAAAAAAAATTCATGGACTACATGTGGAGGATCCTCTTGATCATCTTGATGATTTGGATAGACTATGTGGACTAACAAAGATAAATCGGGTAAATGAAGATGTTTTCAAGCTTAAATTTTTTCCTTTCTCTCTAGGTGACAAAGCCCATCAAAACATCTATCTCAAGGTCCAATCACTTCATCGGCTGAGTGCAAGAAGGCCTTTCTGGCAAGGTTATTCTGAAACTCAAAATATTCAAGGCTAAGAAATGAGATATTTGGGTTTGTTCAAAAGAATTCCAAGTC